>JANIJH010000224.1:6819455-6829913 GCA_024520975.1 Erythroxylum areolatum | reverse complement strand
CTAAATGTGTAGCTATCCATTTAGCTATATAAAACTGAAATCTACATCATTGTAGATTTCGGTTTTGCTCTCCTTTTGTCTTTACAAATATTGTTTCAATTTAATTAATCTAATTAATCAAATCAAAACAAAATCTAGCCCAATATTAAATGTTCATTTTGGGCTTCTAATTAATAATTAATTAGTGAAAGCCTAACATTTAATCATAAGCTTAAAACCTAGTTTAATTAACTCTTAATTAAATTGTTCCGGTATTATTATTCCCACCGTGGACTCTCACATGAGCATCATCTCCCACTCAATCTTTTTGGTCTTTAAGTTTTAATAAATACCATCCTATCTAGATGCAATTTATTAACCATCCTATATTGTTTCATTATGTATCTCATACATAATGAATGCTTGGCAAAGCCTAAGGTTGGCAATTATTCTAAATGGTATACATTCACATAATATTGCATATTATTTGCATCCATCCATCCATTCATCTTATGAATTATACAACTACTTTTGATTGTCCATCCTAGAACTTACATAATTACAAGGCTCTTTGACCCATAAAAAAATTTCTTAGACTTGGATCTCCCACTTTGAGCTCTTCATTCACATGACCCGGCCTATTCGCTAAAAATGTATAATCAGTGACGAAGCCAGGAATTTAAGATAGGAGGGCCCAAATATTTAATTTTTTAAATTTTGGGAGGCTTAGTGCATCACTGGCCTCCAAATAACTCCGTCATTGTATATATATATATACATATATATATTAAAAATAAAAATATTTAATTTTTTTAAATCTTGGGGGGCCTAGTGCACCACTGGGCCCTATGTACCTCCGTCCTTATGTATAATGACATTTATTTTACAACACTTTTTGTTTTTCATAAAACCAAAATTTGTCAATAGGAAAAACAAAAAAAAGCACTCGTAAAACTCACAAAATCGAAGTTGTGAAGAGAAACACAAAATTCCAGCACTTGAAAAACTCATAAAATCGAAACTGCCATTACACTATATCATAAACCGAAATCATTACCTATTCTTTTATTCGATCTATGGTTGCTTCATATTCAACATTACAAAAATTTGTACATTACAAATTCAAAGAAAACAAAAAATGAAGACAAGGAGGAAATATGGCGATGAAAGGCCACCCTCCTTGTTACAAACTAAATGAAGAAAACTTACAAGGTAAATCTATATTCAATGGGTAACCAAAAGAGCAAATCATACACCATATATATTTCTATCATAAGAAATATACAACATACATAAATATAATTGCCAACCCATGCAACATATAGGAACCGAATCATGCATAATAAAAGGGCTCTGATACCAATTGTTAGATCGAAAAACAAATTTGGCTAAACGGTAGATTTCAGAAATTTTTTTTAAAGTCAAAACGCAGCAGAAGCAAGATAACCAAATCAATATGTTTTAATCCATACATGATACGACATTAGAAAAATAATTAACACAAGAACATGATCGAAATTTTACCATCTCCTTTGCTACAGCTTTGACTCCTCGCTATTATATCCTCAACCAATCCGATGTACCACTTGTTCTCCTTGAATAACTTGGTTAACAAGATCCTTTGGTGGACAAGGAGAAGAAATATTGTAGAGGTTTTCCTTTTTTGATCAACTAGTTGAAAGAACCAAAATGAGATAATCTCATTCCTACTTTCGACTAGATCATGAAAGAAAGGAGGGGGGAGTCTAAACAACCAATGCACCACTTCATTCTTTTAATCAAAATGAAAGAGAGGCCAATAAATGGGACATTCTCATTTGTTTAATATGGCTAGATGAAAAGATAAAAAACAAAAAATGAGACACTCATTTTCGGTTATGATGAAAGAAAGGAGAGAGAGCAACAAATGCACTACTTCTTTCTTTAATCAAATAAATACTAAAAGGTTTATATGTTTTTCTGCAAACCAACATTAAATGACAACCATTAAACCATTTAATAAGGATACCATTAAACCATTTAATGATGATGAAGCTTGTTAAAAACCCACCTTATATTTAGCAATTTAATGATAAATGTGTAGCTATCCATTTAGCTATATAAAACTGAAATCTACATCATTGTAGATTTCGATTTTGCCCTCATTTTGTCTTTACAAATATTATTTCAATTTAATTAATCTAATTAATCAAATCAAACCAAAATCCAGCCCAATATTATAATCTAATTAATCAAATCAAACCAAAATTAAGCCCAATATTAAATGTTAATTTTGGGCTTCTGATTAACAATTACTTAGTGTAAGCAAAACATTTAATCATAGGCTTAAAACCTAATTTAATCAACTATTAATTAAATTGTTTCGGTATTACTATTCTGAATCTAATTCAGTCATTTCCTTTTTTTATTTTCTTTTGGTAACCTCTATTTATTTTTCTTACTTTACTTAATAACCTGTCCTAGAAGCCAAGTGGGGAATCTAATTAGACTTATATAATTCAAGCTCCAATAAGCCCGAAATTAATTTAATCCCATTAGAATTAATTCCAACTTATTAACCAAATGTCATTCTACTAAAGGCAATTAGCTAAACTCTTGAATTACTAAATATTATGAGAACACATGTCTTAAATTAGATGTCCAATTGTAAACTCTATTATGAACCATATTATAGCCATTTGCACAATAAAGGATAAAATTACCGTTTTGTCCTTATTTTGGTTTTTCCTTCTATATCTCCCACTTCACTCTATATATTGATTAACACATAATATCTTATCTTGCTGTTAAGGCTTGATGGATAGCTAGTCTATCAAATTATTGGCGTTAGTTTAATCACCAATCTTCGTAAAACATCTAGAAGTAATGATATTACTATAAACTCTTTATTTGAATGAATGTTCCATGATACATATTTCAATTAATAATTTCAACATGTAGACACTAGATTGATACTTTGTAAAAATCCATTCCAATCATATCAAGAATTATAATAAAACATACACGAATTCACCACTCATCAAAATTGTGGTTCATAATAAAAGAATGCTAAAGTATATATTTTAAGATTAAAGAAACAGCCTACTTTATTTTTTAAAAATATACGTGATTACATATTCATTTAATAGTGCCATTATCGATAGCCATCTACTATCATGATGTGAAACTCATCATTTCCTTGAAGTAAACTCCTTTACTTACATAGAGATAAATCGTAACACTACAGTCTAAACCATAATTAAGTAACCAACTTGATTATTCAACTGTGAATCAACTAATTTAGATTCTAATAATATACATATTTATCATATATCTCCATGTATATGTATATCACTTACAAAAGAATCTTGGTACCTTATGATTAGTTATATTATGCTGATACAAATAAAACTAAACTCTTTTGTTTTATTAATAATAAATATTTTCATTGCAAAAAAAATAACTGGAAGAAGATTAAGTTATATGTAAATACACTTGCTTTCCAGGGCACTATATTTACATAATCCTAACAGTCCTGCCTATGGAGAATCATCTGATTCATTCAACAATTTCCTTCGCAATCTACTGAAACTAAGCATATATAATATGTCTCCTTTGGCCACAAGAAACCCCTCATCAAGCCAATATTGTTTGGTGACCCCCTTTTGCACTTCTTGCACCAATCAACAGTATGTAGAATCAAGCTTTCCCCCTTGCCGAATTCTTTCTATGAAATTTGTCTCAATTATTGATAGATTATAAAGTACAGCCACAACGTCCTTCCAACTAAGTGCATCTGCCACTTAATTGCTTCGTTCAGGCTTATGTTCTCAAACAAAGTTGTATTCGACCGAGAACTCCTGCCATCTAGCTTACTTGGCTGATAACTTCTTCTGCACTTTAAAGAAAGTATTTGCCACATTATTCGTTCGCACAACTTACTTTGGACCCAACAGATACACACGCCACACCCTTAGGTAATAAATTACTGCTATCATTTCTTGCTCGCGTGCCAAATATTTCTGCTCCACTTCATTTAATTTTTTGCTTTGAAAAGCCACATGATGTCCACTCTAAACTAACAAACCCATAACAAATTTATCGGATACATCGATATGGACTTCGAAGGGAAGCTCACAGTTAGGCAACCAAAAGATTGGTTCTGAAGCTATTGCTTGTTTGAGCTTCTCAAATACATCCACATAATAATTTGACCAGTCCCATTTCTTGCCTTTCTTGAGCAGATCCATAAGTGGAGTTACCTTCTTTGAACACCCTTCAACAAATCGACAATAATAATTTGCTAAACCAAAGAAAGATCACAACTTTTGTACCTTAGTCGGTGCTGGCCAATCCATGATTGCTTGTACCTTACTTGAGTCCATCCTCACCTGCTGGTTGCTTATCAAATGACCGAGGAATTTTATTTCAGCCTTAACAAATTTGCGTTTCTCCATTTTGACGTATAACTTATGTTCTCTCAAACGATCCAACACATGTCGCAAATGAGAAACATGTTCCACCAAACTACTGCTGTACATAACAATATCGTCTAAATATACCAAAACAAAATCATCAAAAATTTGTATAATACATTATTCATTACATTGCAGAACGTAGCATGAGCATTTGTTAAACCGAAAGGAATAACAAAAAATTCATATGCTCCATACCTTATCATACAAGGGGTTTTCTCCTCATCACCTTCTGTAATTCTAACTTGCTAATAACCAGATCACAAATCCAGTTTAGAAAACACATATGCATTGCTTAATATGTCCATTAAGTCTCGCACTAACGAAATCAAATACTTGTTCTTTATTGTGACTTTATTTAGTGCCAAATAATCAACACACATTCGTAAGGAGTCATCAACTTTCTTTTGGAATAAAACTGAAGCTCTATAAGACACTTTAGAAGGCTGAATGTATCTTGCCTCTAGAAGTTCTCCCATCTATTTCCATAATTCTTTCAACTTCATAGGCGACATTCTATATGGAACTTGGGCAGGAGGTTTCACCCCTGATTCTAATTCAATCTGATGGTTTATGGCCCTTCTTGGTGGGATTTCTTTTGTTAATTCTGAAGGCATTACATCTTTGTATGACATCAACAATTCAGCTAATGCACTTGGAATTTCCATGGACAACCCTTCTTTTACTTCAATCAAGGTTGCAAGAAATGTCTCCTCATTATGTTTGAGTCCCTTTTCTACAACCATAGCTGAAATAAAAGAAGACTTCTGCTTGCCTTTTGTTTGTCCCGTAATCTGTCCACATTTAATAAACTGAGGGTTTTGTTCTCCCGTAAACATAACTCTACTCAAATGTGGATATACAATAGCCTTGTTTTGTCTCAAGAAATCAATGCCAAAAATCACATCGAAATCATCCAATGGAATTACCATCATGTTGCATTTGCCAGTCCAACCATCAATCGATAAAGACACATTATATGCCATTCTAGCTACATCTCTAGCTTTAAAATTCACCGTTTTTAGCCTATTCAAACTTTTGCTCACCTTTAATCTGAATTTAGCAGCCATCCTATCCACAATCCGTATCAACCATCGCAGTGACACACATTCCACTGATTTGCATCTGCAAATGCATTAACAAAATATGTTCATTGCCTTTCTCTTCTGTTAAAGTATTCAGCAATTGCAAATGACTAATAAGGGTCACAACTTTGCCTTCTGGTTCCCATTTAGTGACCATAGCGTTGAGTTTTTCTCATTTTGAAAACTCCCTTGAATAATGAGGACACCACAGACGTAACAACCAGAATTTTTATGTTTCAGTCCATTCGTAGACGCACCACCAATATTCCCACTTACTTTGGCCTTCCCTTTATCTGACTGTCCTGATTTATAATCACCACACGACTTTCCATGTCCCCATTGTTTCCTCTCCTTTTAGTTGGTTTTCTCCTTTTACTGAACCGACTTGGAGGTTCCCCCAGCCTCTTTGTCTTTATTTGGACGCAAATCAATCAATCTTTTCACAGCAGCAATTACACTAGGCAAATCTTACACTCCTTGTCGTCGTAATTCGATTTGTGCCAAAGTTTGGAGTCCCGACAGAAAATTGAAAAATTTATCTTCTTCCGCCATGTTTCGAATGTCCAACATCAATGAACTAAAATTCTTAACATAATTCTGAATAGACTCGTCTTGTTTCAATTTCTGCAAGTTCTTCTGTGCCAACCAAGAAGTATTGCAAGGCATAAATTGTTCTTTTAATTCATGAACAAATGCATCCTATGTCTCAATTCTCAGACGTCCAACATTCAGGTCTTCATCAAATCTCCCACACTACCATAATTTAGCATCTCCAACTAGATACATGTTCATAAAGTGGACTTTGTTACATTCTGGCACCCTAGCCGCTTCAAAATATTGCTGCATATCCCAAATTAAATTTTCCAGAACTTTAGCTTCTCTTATCCCATCAAAATGCTTAGGATCTAGAACTTTTAACCATGTCCATGTGCCACCACCATCTATGGCATCGCGGTTTCTGATGAGAGCCAAAGCATCCTCTAACACTCCACCCTTCTGTTTGCTTTGACCGAAATGGTATCCATTCAATAATAAAAAGTTTGAATCGCTTCCTCTAGGTGATCCAAACGAGAAAACACATTTTCTATTTCATCTTCCGAAATGGCCCCAAAACCATGATCCAACCTATCCAACCTTTTTCTATATGCTTCAAGATTTTGGTTTGCTACCATTACCACCAATACAATCTGCTAAGCAAGGAAATAAGCCAGAAAATGCCACACCAAGGCTCTGATACCAAGTTGTTACAAGGTTAAGTTTGAGGCTAGCTAAATCTCAACAAAATGCCCTGTAAGTGCTATCAATTTTGCCCAATTGATCCAGCAAAATCACACCTTAAGGAAGTAACGAAACTAATGTCACTAAGGGACAAAAGAGTTGTCCCTTATAATTACTTATGTTCTCACCACCTAGGAACGAAGAACAATGCCTAGAGGATTTGTTTCATGGATAATTTTACAAGAAGCTTAAAAAAGAAGGAACAAATAACGTGAAGAACATTATTAATAAGCCAATAGGATATCGCAAAATAATTTAAGTAATAGATACATAACATTCATCAACATGTTTTAGAGGGATGATACATATATAAATGTCTTCCCAACAGATATCAACGTTCAAGTGATAAGGTCTCTAACAATTGGGACATTTTGGACAGTTACAACCACTTAGACAATTAATATGTTAACTGCCCAAGTAATAAAACGACACATCCATATGACTTATGACTATCTCAAGCAACAAGGCCAGGTGTCCTTACACCATGTCAATATTCATGCAACTAATTAGATTTAGCCATATCACTATGTACCATGACCATCTTCCGTACACCATCTACAAGTATCCACCAACATAACTCCACTTTCCAGCATATAGTTTGGTGATTACATAACACCAAAGGAGCAAAGGTAACGAAGGGACCTTACATCTTCCATAGTCATCTCCTTACCATTCTCAAAAAGATTGTTACCATTGTAGGAGCAAATGTAAATGTGCTATTATACGTGAAGTTTTATTAATTGAATATAATTAATTCCATAAACAATTACATATAGAAATGAATTTTGGTCCATTAAATTATGGATGGCAATGGACTAGGCTTAGCCCATGACATGACAAGCCCAGGCCGTGGCTTTGCACGATCGTGTGATGAGTGGCCCATGACTCGACGGATCCAAAGCAAGCTCTAACCTAATTTTTTTAAAAAAATAGAAAATTGATGTCATTTTGTTTCTTTCAATTGGGCCAAAAAATCAGTTCTGATTCGATCAATCCAAACTTAACTCGTTAATTTCAGGTCAAGCCGAGCCCGGCTGGGCTTACATGCCTACCTACAACGATGCATTCAAATTACAAAATAAAAGAATAAAATGAAAAGGTGGTGGGCGACGTGTCGTGTGGTGGTTCGGTACTATTCTATTGGTTAATTTAAATGAGCTTTAGGTAATCGAAACGAAGCCAAAACACATAGAGAAATAAGGGGACAAGGCGAAATGGGGAGTTCAGGTTCAGCGACGACCGACGACGATTTACTGCTTAAGAGCTTCTTTGCAGAGGTCAGCGAAGTTGAAAGGGATAACGAAGTTATCAGGTCTCTCCGTTTTTTGTTTTCTCGTTACTTGGATTCTGAATTTAGGGTTCCCAATTTTTATATACTACGTGTAGCGAGTAGTCACTCTTTTTCTTCCGTTCTACATTTTGTTCCTTTGATTTTAGGATCTTTTACGTTTTGGGCGCTCGTGATTTGATTTTGAAAGAATGTATCTTTATGAGGATGAATTGCCCCAACCCTTAGTTTGGGAATTGTAATCCTTGATAAAGAATGGTTATTAATTTAAGGGTTGAAGGATCACCTCAAATTTTAGTTTGATCTTGCCCGAAATAGTTAACCATTTGTCTGCAATGGACTATTAATTAGATACATAATTGTTCTCACTCGTCTTGGCAATATTTAAATGCCATAGGATTCTTGCATGCTTCAAGCTGAATCCTTTTGAGTATTTAAACTTGCCGTTTGAAGCAACTCCAGAGGATGTGAAAAAGCAGTATCGAAAGGTAACTTTTGGTCCTAGTGGAATTCCAGCCAAATTTTTGTGATCAATATTCCGATCTTATGATTTCCATCTACTTATTTTATTCTTGAATGTATAGTTATCTTTACTGGTTCACCCTGATAAATGCAAGCATCCCCAAGCAAAGGAGGCTTTTGGTGGTAAGTTAATCTAAGAGCCAGAGCTGATATGCTCGTGATTTATGTTATGTAGGCAGCTTATTATGTTGGTGTGGCAGGTTCTTATTAGCTGTATTGAATGCTGTTTGGTACATTATGTAGAGTTGCCAAATTCATAAACTTTATTCTCATAAGGAACTTCTTGTAGCTTCTACCACATAGCAAAAACAAAAATTATCTATAATTACATTCACTTCTCTAAACTCAAAGAACCTGAATGTATCTAACCAAGGCAAGTTAAAAAAAATGCAATCCAAATCAATGGTTCAACGTGGTTGCTTTGGGACCAAATAGAAAATAAATCGAATTTCATTGCAGCTTGGAATCAAGGTGTAGCACTTGAGGAAAGAAAAGACCTTGTTGTCTGAATTAGATTGTGTCCTTATATGATGGCTTTCAAAGTGCAACTTTTGATGAACATTTGCATATTTTTTGGACATCTCTTGAAAAACTAAAGATTACAAGAATGAATTTTATGCGTGAAGTCAACTTTGAGATTTTTGGATGTCTTGAGTCTGTTGAAATTGGCTAGAGCACTTCTTCAGAGCTGTGAAATAACTTGCGTAATTTAAGAGTTGGCCAATAGGTGCTGATATCCATCTTATTTATGATATTATGATCCTAGCACGAGTTTCAATCATGTTAAAACAAGTATAATTGATTCTTGAAAATATCGTTGGTCTTTGTGTAAGGTTTTAGTTGTGTTAGATGGTCTTGATTTGCATTTATATTTAGGTGCTTGGTAATTTTATGGCATGGATATCAAATTATCCTTGTGGATAAGAATTGATTGCTGATCGAGGTGTGGATTGACGATGCTTTACCTTTTATGACTTTCTTGAAATATTACAATTCAATTGTTTACCAGTATTTGGATTGTTCTCTTTCAAACAGCATTAGCAAAAGCTCAGCAACTATTACTTGACGAGCAAGAAAGAGATTACATTCTTACACAAGTTAATGCAGCAAAAGGTTTGTACTAAGTGGTTTATATTTTCTTTTTGATGTAGGAAACGACCTTCATGGCATAATTGCGTTATGTTCTCCTGTATGTGTTTTCCTTTTATCTTTCTATTTAGCCTTGTTGTCATATAGGATTAGCATATCAATCATTATATACTTTTGTGGATATAGTTTGCAAGCTTATTAATACTGACTAGGATATGTTGAGATTAGTCATTAGAACTATGACTACTTTTACAGACTTCCTTTGAATTTTTGAGAAATTATAGCATGATACATGCATTGCTATTTGCAAAGTGTATTGTTAAATGCATTGTTATTTGATTTATGAAACTTCAAGATAGTGTCCATCGACTAAGAAAATTTGCTTTTGGTCAATATGATTTGAATTGCAGAAGAACTTAGAGCGAAGAGGAGGAAGCAATTGAAGAAAGATAATGCTAGTAAGATAAAGTCCTTGGTTGATGAGGTACTTGGAGTCCTACTTTTGATTTACATTGTAGCTACTAGTATGTTTGTTTTAGATTAATAAATAACAACAACAATAACATTCTGGTAACAATCCTGCTGAGACACAGAGTTTGGGGAGTCTAAAAATACACAACCTTACTTCTAACTAGTAGAGAGCCTATTTTCAATAGACCTATAGCAAAGGAGAAAGAGAAAGGGAAAAGAATTTTTTGAAATACCATTTGAAGAGGATAAATGTTAAAAAATATACAAATAACTGCATAAAAATAACAATAAA
>JANIJH010000224.1:6783029-6796897 GCA_024520975.1 Erythroxylum areolatum | reverse complement strand
AAAAAAACTCAATTGGCCTTATTCTTTTTCACTATAGCCTTTGTAAAAGGTACCCTTTAAGCCCATATTTATTTATTGTATTTGTTAAAAGTTTAGATACTTTGATGGATAAGAGGAAAAACAAAGCCTCATCCTTGGTTGTAATATTATCGGAAGTGCTCCCAAAATCTGGAAACTCCTATTTACAAATTATAATTACTTTTTTTGTCGAAGCTAATAAGGAGTAAGTACGAACATTAATGATATCCTCAAGAGGTATGAAAAGGCATCATGTCAGATTATTAATTTCAATAATTTTGTCTATTCATTAGGCATTGATACTCCTGCTTATGTAAGAAGTTTATGTTCTTTGTTAGGTGTAAAGAAGATTGCCCATCAAAAAAAGTATTTAGGTATGCCTTTGTTATTGGTCATAATAAAAAGAAGATGTTTGGCTTTCTTAAGGATAAAATGTAAAAGAAAATGCAGGGTTGAAAGATATGTTTCTTTTCAAAGGCAGATAAGAAGGAGTTATTAAAGTTTGTAGTTCAATCTTTGTCTAACTACACTATGAGCGCATATTTGCTTCCTCTGAGTCTTTGTGAGGATTTGGTAAATTATTGCATGGGCCTTAGTGGTCATCAAGGAGAGATCATCCGAGCATTGAATGAAAATGATGGAAAGATCTTTATGTTCTAAAGCAGTTTGGTGGTATCAATTTCTAACAAATTGATCTTTCAATTTGGCCTTGGTTAGTAAGCAGGCATGGAGGCTTTTGACTCAACCTGAAACACGATTCTCTCATGTCTTTAAAGCAAGGTATTACTCTAAAAAGGATTCCTTTAGACCACATATTGGAAACAATTCGAGTTATTACTGGAGAGGAATTTGGTCAGTAAAAATTTAGTTAGTTAGTAGGATATGATTTCATATTGGGATAAAAGAGAACGTCTCAGGATCCATAATTACTAGATAATACAAATATGTTCATTAGCCTTGATCCTCATCCTGAACATAAGTCTGTAGAGTGTTGGACCTATTTCTAATTAGTTATTCAACATAGAATGTAGAGTTAATATTGGCTTTGTTCAAAAGTACGAATAGAGACCTTATTTTTAGTATCTGATAGACCCTTAATTACAAAATTTTATAAAAGAAAGAAGGGACACTTGGGGTTAAAGGTATATTCTAGAAGGCAGAGAAATGAGTTGCATAGGGAGAAAGGAGACAATCCTAAATAACTTGGCAGCAGTTGCGCCCACTATGCAGGAGTGAGTAGGGTATTTCTGTGAAAAGAAGTAAGAAAAAAAGGCAGGTAAAAAGAGGGATTATGGGAGAGTGGTTAGCCTCTTGAAAGCTAACCTGGAGGAGAGGAGGTGTTGTATGTTTCCGATGATCCATTTCACGAGAGGCTGAGAGTATGTCTTGCTATTTTTGTTACTATTATATTCTTCTAGTTTTCTGGTATAGTATCTAAGGATTCTCTGTTATTCTCTTAAGAGTAGTGGTTGTGCTGGGTGTTTTGATAACACAATAGAATAAATAATTGGTAATCTTTGCTAGAGAACTATCAGTATATCACTTGAAAGACCAGAGGTGAGGATTTGCTATCATGATCTTATTAGAGGAGGGGTGTCTATTCAATCCATTTAACCTATCATCACTTGACAAAGAATATTGTTATAAGTAATTCTCCTGGCTTCTGGCGAAAGTTATAAAACCTAAAAGTCCCCTTAAAGCACAATGTTTGCTTTAAAGAATGTGTTGTAATTATTTGCCTACAAAAGTTGCTTTAGTGTATAAATATGTTGATATTGAGAATGTTTGTCAAATTTATGGGGTTGTTGATAAATTAAATATTCATATTTTTTAAAATTACATGTATGTTAGAAAGTGATCGAACGTGTTAAGTATGAGTTATTTCAAAGATGGAGTATTAGCTATACTTGATTGGTTCCAATTGTAATGTTTATATATAATGAGAAGATTGTTTCTTGATATCCCATATTACGTTAGAGCCTGTACTTTGTTCATAATCAAGCAATTTGAGATGGTAATGTTCAAACTATGAATACAGTTATAAGAATGACAACTTCTACTTTACAACAACGAGAAACAACACAGTTAAGAAATATTATAGTGTCCTCTAATTCTCCTATAGGTCATGCTATTGTGAGATGGAGAAAGTTTTCAGTTAAGAAGTTAAAGTTGACTTCTGAGGCAACAATCTTTGCATCTTTGAGAAGGGCTAGTAGTGGTTGATTATTGAGGGATTTATCTTTGTTTTTAAAGATCCATATCTGCTAGATAAAACAAATACATTTGCTAGCTTTGATCCTCATACTAGTTGTGAGTTTATAGAGTGTTGGACTTGTTTTGGCTTGTTCATTTAACATAAAATGCAAAGTTGATATCAACTCTATTGAACAGTGGAGATAAAGACTTTTATTCTTAGTATCTTACTTGGCATGACCTGATGTGAGGATATTCTATAATAATCTAGGTGCTTATTCAGTTCTTTCAACTTATCGTCACATGGCTGAAGTATGTAATGATATTTTTGCAAGTAATTCTTTTGGCTTTTGGTGAAAGTTATAGAACCTAAAAGTCCTCCCTAAAGCACGTAGCTTGCTTTGGAGAATTTACTCTAATATTTGCCTACCACAGCTACTTTAGTCTATAAATATGTTGATATTGAGAATATTTGCCTAATTTGTGAGTTTAGGAACTTATGCAGGCGTGGAAATGAATGTGTATGTTACTCACATGGGCATAGATCTTCACAATGGAAAAAACAACATCTTCGAAGCTTTACAAGCTTATAGTCACGTACACAATTATGTATGATATTCATATGGGTGTCTACATCCAAAATACCTCCAATTTTCGTTTTATTCCCTGATTTTACCCTGATCTTCTCCTTTTAATTCATGAAGACAATTTAGGCCTGAAAACATATTAGAAGCTAAATAAATACAAAAAATAATGTAAAAATCTTAAATTACAAGAAAACATACTAAATGTGGGCATAAAAACGTAATATAATAAGCGTTTATTATATGCTAGGCAATATTTTGTATGAACCTCTTTTTTAATACATTAATACAATTTTTTAACTTAAAAAAATCAACCCCAACTCTTTATATTTAGTTACATTAGGATGAAGTTTATTTGTAAATATAATCTATCTCTTTTATAATAATAAATTAGAATGGCAATTTAGAAATAATAATAATATTTAAAGATCTCAAACTTCTAATTTTACTATGATATTCATGATTATGATTATGGTTATGATTAAATATCTTAGAATTTCTCTATAAGTTATAATAATTGAGATTATTATATCTTATTTATAATGGCAAGTAATAATTTTAAAATTTTAATTGAGTGAGATAAGAATGAATGAATTGTTGGGTTTAAAGCCAACCCAGCCCATTAATCCATGCATTTTTCTTCCAGAGCTGCGTCGTATTAAGGAAGATGGTTTGGAGTTACTTTGGACCGTGGAAGTTTTGACAGTCGTTCTCTATTTCGCGCTCATTTTTCTCCGAAGCACCCCTGGCCTTCCGTCATTCCTGTCACCGCCGACCATGCTTAACTACGGTGCACTCTTTTCTCATACCCGACAGGCCATGTTTCATTTGCTTCCGTTCGTTCGCAAACCCGACATGTCCAAGGGCTGCAAACCGAGAGCTCTGATCACCGCTGCGACTACAGTCGTCATTCCGCTCGCCGGCATAGTCATGAGTTCTGCCACTGGGAAGGAACTGCTCATCGTTGTACTCCTTAACATGGAAATGCGAAACCCTTATGTTATAGGTAAGCTTCTTCTTCTCTAATTCTGTGTTCTTTTAAATTATTAGACGTGAACTTTAGCTTTCAATGTGTTGATTTGTTAATTTTACGGATTTTGGAAATGCTACGGTTTGAAATGATATTGGAGGATTTGTGAGGTAAGCTCGTTTTGTGTGATTGTTTGAGTTTGGAAAGGTATAAGTCATTGTTGGTTTAAAGTAATCCAGTGCATTATTTCATTGGTTTTTGTTTAAGGTCAAATTCGTAGATTAAAACTTAGGGTTTGAGGTGGAAGAAGATATGGTTATATTTCTTCCAATAGAAAAATCTTTTGTTGGATTAGTAATGGTATTTGGAAATGATTTAGGTGATTGGATTATTAGTTTATTTATCCCACCCTTTTGATTAGGGTTAGTGTCTTGAATTTTAGTGTGCAATTGAGTTTGGTAATTGTTCCAAAGTTTTGACGTAGTGAATTGGATTATGGATGAGGATGGTTTTTAGGTTCGATCAGATTTGGTTGTATGGTGGAGGTGATTCCATCCTCCCCAGTTGCATTATCTGGGCTTTAATGTGATAAGTGTTTGATGATATTGGTTGGAATTTGCTAAGAAATATAAAAGATTTGGTTAAGTGTAAGAGAGGTAAATGTGTTTTCAAGTCTTTGGTTTACGTGATCGAAGTGATTATGAAATCCTATCCAGTCTTGATGCCTAAGTACTTGCTCTTGAAGGTTTAGCACTTAGCTGGTGGTGAGAACCCGACTCACCAGATTCTTCATCTTCCATCTTGGCTTCTCATCAATTCATTTTCATTTCCTGTATCATATACTCAATAACAGCACCATGTTCAGAAGCAGTTGTCCGATGAATATGTCTTCTCACTTTTGAAAAATAGTTCTTATACTTGAGTAGGAACTATTATTTTATTAAGAACTTAGATTTGATGTATCCTAAATTAAGAGTAGATTCAGTAAAAAATTAGAATAGTTACTCAATTACTGACTTTAGCTTTTGTTCTATCTTTCAACCTGTCTTTAAGTTACTTCACTTCCAATCTCAGAACAATACTGCTGTTATTTATCGATGACCTGCAGTGATTGGAGGTACTGATTGTTTTTGTTTCACGTGGCTGATAATTGTCTCACTGGTGCCACCATGGTTTGTTGGAGTCTTTTGTTGAAGAATATGTGGTTTTGCTTTTGATTTGCATTTCAACTTAGTATTAATTACACAAACACTTCTTAGATATGTTATAATAAAAGAGTATCAAATACAAGTGCAAGTATTTGAGAGGCGTGAATGGGGGTGTGGCATTACAATTGCGTGAACTAGTGAATAATAACTTAATTTCATATGATTCTCTTTTTCTTTTAAAAAAAATGTAACATATTTTTTATTCAAATAATTTATGATTTTTTTTTTCCAAAAGAAAAGCAAAACCTGTTTTCCGTTGAAATTATCTTTCTAAATGTTTCTATTTATGAGATGATGATAGTGTTAAACTTGTTATGACTAAATTTTAGTTTATAGTTGTGGTATGGATATTGTCTTATGGCTGTTACAAACTAAACATTTTTAAGTTTGAATATGGACTTATAATTTTTATAATTATTTTAGTATTATTGGTTAAATTTCGTTGAACCAGTTGAATCATTCAACCTTTGATCCTAATGCTCCTGTCAGATTCTTACAACTTTGGTCTTTATAGATTGTGTTGATAACGCACCTTAATAAAATTTGTTTAAATAGTCACATAGGCATGCACGCACACATATATTACTGCTTATGCAGTTTTCATTTAAGAGCACAAATCACATACAGCTAAAGATTTAGAATATGTTAACTGTGATATGAATTTGAGATTTGTAAGTTGCAAAATGTAGATAAGAAAGTGGAATGCTATTTAGACTTTTCTTTTTACTAGCTATTATTTACTAACATGTTTCATTTTAGTGAAACAATGATATTTTAAATATAGTATTCAATTCAAGCTTTCTGTAGTTGGAGAAACTAAACATAAGCCATCCTCAAAATATAATTCAATAGTTGTTACGTATATATTGTATTATATGTATACTCACGTACACACTATATATGTGTATGTCTGCCTGGGCGTGTGTGATTGAGTGACGGTGATTGAGATATTGTGCTTTGATTAGTTAGTAATATATGGTAAGTTCACTATAGTAATATTTGTCAATTTGGTAAAGATTTAGTCAAAAGTTGTAAGTTCAAATGAAGTTATGTTTTGACCATGTTTGAAATATCCATAGATAACAAATAAGCAGCCTTCCTGTTTTGTCTTGCATTAGTTAAGGCAATTGATTGTGACACAAACTTTAATAATTTGACTGGCTATACACAGCTAAGCAACAATAAGTGCAGCCTAAATATGAAAACTAAAAGACAAACCAATTTGTAAACTAGCAGAGAGCAATACAAAATTACTTTGTAAATAAAACATCATTAAATGACAGTACAAAATTATCTAAAAATTACTTTAAAACTTCCCTGGACATAGCCATGTATTCAAAATTTTCCCTAATCTCATTGTACGTGTCAATCGAACATTGGTGTTGTGAAAAGACTGATAATTCTTACTGCTTAAATATATGATATAGCTGTGAAGTTTATTACTTGCCCCTATCTTTTCTCTTCAAATTAAAGCATTTCGCTCAATCTGAAAGCAAAAATGGTGAATCCTTTTGCTCTTTTCTCTCTCATTACTGGATGATTTCTTCATGATGAACTGGTAACTGATCTATCTTGAACTTTGCTCCAAGAGATTCTACTGCTCAGTGGTAAATTTAAAACTTGGAATTTGTTGTTAGTGAACGAGATGAAATTATATTTCACTTTTGAAAGAACATAAGCTTTCTGAAAATATTTGAATTACATGGTGTTATGCTTGAGGCTGTATGCATGAAACCATTATTTCTAACTTTTTTATTTCATGATTGGCCTTTAGTTCCTACACTATGGTATGTGCTTTTCACTTTTAAATTACAAACATGCATCTAGATGTTTTCATTTCCTCACAGGATTTGCCCATTTCAATGAAATCCGATTTTTTATTAATTAGGAGAACCTTTTATTAAGACGATACGGACAAAATTCTCCTTTTCAGTTTGACAGTCTTCTTATTCAATTTGACAGTTGCCTTTTCTTTTTATTTTGAACACTATTGTCAAATTTTGATCTAGAAACTTTGTTTACACGTGGGGGGACGTAAACATCTAAATCATACAAAGGTAGTTATTTTATCCTTTAAGCTATTACATCTACTTTTCTGGTCTTAACTTCTGTTGTTTCCTTTGCTGTGGAATTCTAGACTATGTTCAAGCAATGATATTGCATGCTCAAGACTGCATATCTTGTTTAGTAATATAATGTTCCCAGAGTGTTATTTTCAGTGTCTCTCTTTGATTAGGATTAGTTATACATCTAATGTTAATGTTATATTCACGAATTAATTTACCTTGTGAATCACAATACTTTGAAATACGTCTCAAGGGGGCCTCAATAATTTGTTTTTCCTTTTTTTTTTTTTTTTTTAACTATGAGGAAAGAGGACTATAATGTTTGGAGTTTTATGTTGGGAAAGTTGTTTTTCATAAATGCCACTTATTCATTCTAAGATTTTGATTTAGATAATGTTTTGGTACAATAAATGACGAATATAGTGGCTGAGAGTAGAAAAACCTCTCCATCAGAATCCGAATCATAATAGGTGCATGAGGTAAGGGATGCAAATATATGTTATTGAACATAACAAAGAAAAAATGAAAAATAAAACTTTGATTAATGAATCATCAGTGGCAGTTTAAAGTGCAAATGTTGTTATCTATTTTTTCTGCTATGTGCAGGTACGTATAAGTTACCCTATGGGTGATAACTCGACAGACTGGATAGATTACTTGTTAGAAACAACTTCAAGTAGTGATTTTGGCATTTTAGTTTCAAAGCTAAATGATCTAAACAGTAGTAGTTCCAAAGAGGAGGTAGAGGTAAATAAATCACAAGAACAACCTGCAAAAATGAACAGTTCTGCCATTGAATACATTGCAAATGCATCAAGGGATAATCATTCTCAAGTGGAAGTGTTCACACAATTGGAAAATAATATGCAAGACTTGGGATTACTGCAACAAAGGTCTAATCGTGGAAGAAGAAAAAGATGCAATGAAACTCCTGAAGAGACAGCTAGGAGAGCAGAAGAAAAAAAGATAAAGAATAGAGTTTCAGCTGCAAGATCTCGAGCCAAAACAAACGTAAGTAACAAATACAAATATTTATTAGCTATAAACTGTAATTACATCCTCATGTTTGACAAGTGAGTCAAAGTGTGATGAGATGTACACAAATTACTGTGGTAATGAGGCCCATAAATATGTCATCTTTATCTTTATGATGCCAAGTTTAATAAGGACATTGAAACTTTGTTTGAGAATAATTGTTTGATTTTGCAGGAGCATATCAACAATCTTGAATCGAAAGTGGAACAGTTAAAAAGAGATAATGATCTCCTGGAAAGAAAGATCAAGTTTCAGGTACTCCACAATAAAACAAAAGGGCTAACTAATATTTCCCAAATTTTAACTTGTATTGATTTATATAATGCAATTTACTTGTCTTAATAGATTTCAGAAGATAATAAATTGCTGTACATTTAATTGTTTCATGGTGATTCTTTTGTTTATATGATTACAGATACGTGATGATTCTTTTGTTAACTTATATGCATAGGTAGAGATGATAAAGGAAGATGAGGAAAAGACAAAAGCTGAGAAGACTAGAGAGACATCGAACGGACTAAGGAGGGCTTTCAGCTCTTCTTTCTGAAGTTATCGAACCTTGGATTTGCGAGTAGTTGGGACATCAGGTGCCTGCCTTCACTCCATTTTGAATCTCACTGCTTTCAGAATGAAAATAAAAAGTTTTACTAGTAGAAAAAAGAGCCAAAATTTAGCGAACTTTGTTTTGTTTTTCGTAGCATTTAGATTGAAAAAGGAGTGAAGGCTTGTGCATGATAGGCTTATAAAACTTTTATTTAAGACTCATTTAGCGAAAGTGCCATTGTTAATGAGTAACGCTTCTGGCTATTGACGCCTACCAATAAGTTTAATGGTTTTTGTCCTTATATTTTGCTTTAATAATGAACTATCTTCGGATTTTACTTTCAATAAAGATATTTATGAATAATTACAGTTCGTTGTTTGAATTTTGTACAGAAAGAAATTATTATCAACTCCATTGTTCACTCACAATTTCCTTAAAGTAGTCATACCAATTATAGATTTAGGCCATTGTAGGATAAATTGTCCAAATTCTTCATTGTATCAGCAAAGAATTTATGATAAGTATAATATGAGGCGAATCCAACTGTTGTATTGTTGGAGTAGACAACTTCATGGAAGTGACAATCTAAAGAATGAAAATTATAATTTGGGTCATAAGATACAAGGAGTAGGTATGCTGACTTTTTAAGGGAGGCTTTTCACTTTTTACATGGGATTAAAAAAAGTGTAAAAGATATAGATATTCATATGATTTAAGAAATTAAAAAAATATTCGATCCCTAAAATATCCGATTTTTTTTTTCTAATTTTCAATTTTTTAGAAATACTCTTGCTTTTAAATTTCAATTAAAAAATAACGACGAAACATATACAATATGAATATCAGATGTAAACTAATCAAATAGTATTAATATATTAATTAAGCTCTTAAACTTGATTTTAACTAATTAAGATTTAAATTAGTAATTTAAGATAATTATAATAAATTATTAGATTGAACAAATTTAATTAATTTAAATTTGATTTAAAAGTTGAGTTGAATTATCATGTAAATAACATTTGACTAATTTATGTCGGATATTATTATTTTTAACTGAAATTTTAAAAAACTTAAAAACTGTTTTGAGAATTTTAAAAATTAAAAAATTTAAATTATAAAGGATACTTATGTCTTTTATTTTTAGAAAGTAATTGTTCCAAATTTTCTCGGAATTGGAGTCCAACGGCTCAAAATTTTAATAAATATACAGTTATGCATTTATAATTTCATGATGAGCATATAATTAAGAGATTAAAATAATAGAAAATATCCTTATTATCTTTTTATCTATAAATACCTTATTAATAAACAATCAGTAAAGAAATATTGCACATGAGATTAGAAAATGGAAGTTGGGCATGTGGCATAATGAACCCTGGCCCTAGATGATGTGGTATTTGCTATAAAGATTTAACAAAATCTTATTTCTTCATTAGTGTTGATTAAACTTGGATGTGACGTAAACTTCCATAATGGTTAAATTGATTTATATCTTGGAATGATTTATTATGTTCAATATTTATTTTGGATAGTTTTATTATTCTAGATGTTATTTATTCAAATAGTATAAGTTATTTTAATTTACATTATCTAATAATTCCAATGATAATACAATTTAGTGGTATGATACTTTAGTCATATTCGTCAAAATTAAATAAGTTTATTAACTAAAGAAGGTCCCTCAGATAATTTAAATAAAGTAAAAATACATATTTGTGAAGGTTATCTAACTGGTAAAATAACAAAAAAGTCATCTGGAAAGGGACACATGCTTCATATTCAATGTGGTTGTTCATTCGGCATTTGTAGTCCAATGAATGTAAAGACATGAGATTTTGTATTTCATCATTTTTATAGATTACTCTCAATAGTTATGTTTAATTGATTTCTCACAAATTGGAGTAATTAAATTGTTTCATAAAATATAAAAATTTGGTAGAGAATCAATTAAACATGAAAATAAAAGTATTAAGAATTGATTAAAAACAAGAATACTTGAATAATAAGTTCAAAATTTTATACGATAGAAAAGGTATAAAAAAGATAGTAGATTATTCTTTGAACCTCACAACAAAATGACATTATGGAAGATAAAATAGAATGCTAGACATTATTAGGTTTATGTTAGCATGAGAAAATTTACCACTCACCTATTAGGTGATTCATTGCTACAGTCACTTATGTTTTAATCAACTACCCATAAAATCGTTTACTAATACTTTATATAAGTTATGAACAGGGAGAAAACTTAGTTGAGAAGTATTAAGCCATAGGGTTGTATAACTTACATTTATGATCTAAGAAGGAAGAAAGAATCTATATTAGATATTTTGGACACTCAAAAAGATATATGTTCATAGGTGAATGTAGTAATGGAGTAATTGAATTTAAACCACAAGATGCCATATTTTTAATAAATGACTCTCCAAATTAAGCTGAAATATGAAAAAAAAAGTGCTTTTATATGAGACTCTTGATAATAATGATTATGTTATGCGTAATTAGGAAGAGGGACTTCATTCGAGTTGGAGTAATATAAAACTTAAAGGATTGAATCAAGATCAATTATGGTTCTAAGCCATAATAGTTTACCTACTGTATCTGACTCGAGTGGTAATTAAGACATTCACGAGTATGTTTCTCATGAACCTCATCTACATCAAAGTTAACATAGAATAAATTCTCATTATTCATTTTGAAATTAAAGAAGAAATCACATGATTATCTCACAAGAAGATAATGAGCCAAATGATGTATATGATACTCTTAATAATCCTACTAAAAAATAGATGAAAGCAATGAAGGGGAATTATATCTTTAAGTTTAAATCAAGTATAGGAATTAGTTAATCTCTCTAATGGGCAAAAAACTATCGGGAACAAATATATTATCAAAATGAAATAAAAATTCAATGGAAGTATTAAAGGATATTAAGCATGTCTCATGGCTAAAGGATATAAACAACATGAGATAATTGATTATCAACAGAAATTTCCCCCAGTGATAAGAATTGGTTCGATCCGTCTAATCATAATTATAGTAGCCAATGTGAATCTTGAATTATATCAAATAGATGTAAATATTGTTTTTCTAAATGGATAACTAGAAGAATAATCTATATGAAACAACATGTAGATTTCATTGAGACAAGCCAACAACTTAAAGGGAGTCAGTTGAAATCTATATGAACTAGTCTTCAAGATAACAGTCCATACATTTTTCTTAAAGTAATTATTTCTCATGGTCTCCATATGATTGATGAAAACCATTGTGTATACATTAAGAGATCTATAGATAAATTTGCTATTTTATCTTTATATGTGGATGATATTTTGATTGTTTGTAATGACTATGACTTTATTAGACAAATCAAATGTTAGTTGTCTTCCAAATTTGAGATGGAAAACATAGGTGAAATTGCATATATTTTTGAAGTTAAGATTTCAAAAGATCATTCGAAGAAATTATTGTCACTTTCTCAAACCACATGCAGTTAAAAAATTCTTAGAACTATTCTATATGTAAGATTGTAAACTAACCAATAACCTTATTACTAAAGGCGAAGGTCTTAACAAATTTTTTTACCCTACAAGCCCACACAAAAAGGAAAAATGAAGAAAGTTTCCTATTTTAGTTCATTTGGAAGCTTCGTGTATGCAATAATATGTACAAGTCAAATAATTATGTTGTCAAAATTTTGAACAAATATCAGTCAAATCTTCAATAAGCACAAAAAGTAATAAAGAGAATATTAAAGTATCTAAAAGTAATGTCATTGCGCATTGTATTATCAAGATAATAACCTATTTGTAAAAAGTTATATGTACGTAAATAGGAGAGGGATTTAGATTAGAGAAAATTTACCCTTGGATTTTTTTTGCTAAAAAATGATGTAATATCATGAAAAAGTAAGAAGCAATAACCTATTGTGCTATCCATAATAGAAGCTGAATTTATAATATTTTTAGTTGTAGTACAAAAAGCTATTTGATTTAGATGATTTTTATTTAATTTGGAAGTCACTAAAGAAGCAAAACTGATCTAGTGATAATTAATTGTGACAGTCAAACATCAATCCCTTATCCTAAAGATCCCAAATTTTGTTGTAAAATCAAGCATATAAAATGTCAGGTATATATAATTACGTGAAAGATATAATTACTGGAGATGAAGTGATCATTAAATGTATATCTTCATAAGATATGTTGACATAACCAATAACAAAACTAGTTTTCTGATGTACATATATTAGGCATGTGAAGTCCCTGCGTAGATATTAAAGTATAATTAATATACATTTATACATGTATATTCGTTCATTGTATTGTTATATATAAATGCATTATATGTGTTGACATTGTTTATTATATAGTAAGTATTATGTAACACTTGATTATGAAGTATGTTTTATTTATCCAAAATATTTTGTATATGAATCAAAAAGTATGTTGATAAACGATTGATCCTCCCTCATGGGCAATCATTTTTAGTATTTATAAAAACTCGAGATGATGCAAGTTTAAAGTCTGTTAATTAGGTGATAACTAAGTGATATACTCATATTTTTATATATGTTTAGGACTTAATTCAGAGTCATTTACATTCATTTTATGTTCATCTATAGCTGGTTTATCACATTTTAGCATTATTCGAGGTTCGTTGATGTAAAATACATAAATGAAACAAATAGACTCAAATTGCATTGTTTTTTAGTTTTTGGCATACTTGACCTTTAGTAGTTGTGGGATTTTTATCTCAAGATTGGTTTATCCAAAAATTCTGAAATTTCATACTTAAATTCTTGACTTGTTGACGGATTTTTTGGAACCAATTACAGATTTTTCTGAGCTGAAATTCGGGAGAAATAAATTTCCGAAATTTGCGTCAAAATTTGGATCTCTAAAATGACCTTTCGACGATGTTTTGATCATAACTTTTGATTTAGATGGAGAAATCCCGTGATTCAAGTCTCATATTAACTCAAAAACGAAGATACTAATAAAATTTGAGCTCCTAAATCTTCATCATTTAGTTTTTATATACTGTCAAAATTAATCTTCAAAAATCCATTCCACAGCTAGCATCCAAGAAAAAAAAAAGGACTGCCTCCATTTTATTCAAGGCATGCAACACCTACTACCCATACATGCAGTAGCCTTTATTGACTAGCTCCTTCCACTCACGCAAGAAAATGCTGCCTCACTTAGTTCCTACCTTTATTTCACTCCAACATTGCCTTTCATGCCTCCA
>JANIJH010000224.1:6723842-6757707 GCA_024520975.1 Erythroxylum areolatum | reverse complement strand
TTTATATAGCTTTCATATCGAGCTTCCATATCACAAGGTCGATATGAACCAGATCCACACTGAAAGGGATCCATTTTCCTCCCGGACTTCGACCCATTAACTTAGATAATTTATTACCCTTATCCGGATCGACTTACGTAACTTAACCGATAATTAATTGAAAACCAAAATTAAAATTAATAACTGTCCATTTAAAAGGAGAAGGACAAAAATGCCCTTAACCTTGAGGGCAAAAATGTCCAACATTATCTTGATGATTAATCGGACAGGTTCAGCTTGACATGATGATTCAGTGGATTAGTAATGCTTCAGATCTCAAAACCAGCGAACTCTTGTTAGAAACTAGTTAGTCGCAGCCATATGCTTTCTGTAAATGACGCATCTGAACTTATAAAGCTACTGTTGTTACTGTTATTACAAGTAGTATCTGAATTTATAACTTAAATATGAATATTAAATTTTAATAATAAAGATATATTTTTAAAATTTACATATTAGAGTTTAGAACCTTCTTTTTACTTTATCTCGGGCTATGCTTATATTTTTAAAATTTACATATTAGAGTTTAGAACCTTCTTTTTACTTTATCTCGGGCTATGCTTAGGGCAGACTAGTGTATAACCATCCGTAGATGAACTACTAATCTCAAACTTATGAACTACTAATCTCAAACTTACATAGTGTATTGGGAACTAATGTCTCTTGCTTTCCTAGATATGAAAACTACAAAAAAAATGCTACATTTTTTCCTAAAAGAAATGACTCTGTCTCCGGTATGCTCTTTAGAAACGAACTCCCACCCACCCGCCATCGCCCTCCTGCAACACAGATTTGTTTAGCAACTGTATGTTTCCACCATCAAATCCAAGACTGGAACCGTGATGCATTAATGACGTCTAAAATAAAAAATGGACTATGAAAGGCAGTTGCTTGCGTGGAATGGTCAAGTGGAATCGGGTAGGTTTCAATCTTATCCGCCCCTCGATTTATGGGGCCGTTGCTGATGCAAGAACTACCTAATTGAATGCAGGCAAGTTGACAAGCAGCAGCCTACTTTATGCTTTTTCTCAGTCTGTATCAAATGATGTTAACATGTATAGAACGTTGAACACAATAATAACACCAGCCTTAAAGATCAAACATAACTATACAGAGTCAAGGTTTTGCTTAAAGAAACAAATCCCAATTTACTTTCGCCTACCAGCATCACAAAAGACCAGCAAAGGCGGCAACTTGGACGCTTGGAAATGATGAAGCTATTACCATATTTTAAGATATTTTATTATGGATTTCCACAATTTGTTCTCTGATCCCTTACAAGACACCAATGTTAATCAAGTTGATGTTCTACTTCAAATAGACGTGGGATCAGTCCAAAAAGGGCCGGTATTGGAAATTCGCTTTTGGGTTTGCGATAAAGGGTACAGACAAAGAGGATACCGCCTTTACAGATGGAGCTTACAATCGAAGACAAAAGTGATGAGGAATCAAACTTTGGAAGGGTAAGGAAAACTCAGGAACCTTTTCTAAGAGTTTTTGTGTGGAAGGGGGTTGACACTGATGATTTCTTTACCTGACAGCAGCATGTTTGGACTTTTGTGTGATTGAAGATAGCAAGAATTTTGCTCAAAGAAAGATTCACACGCACGATTGCAAGTGGAGACGGAGACCCATTGTTACTGCTATCTTTTACATTAAAGAAAGACAAAAATCAGAGACTGTAGCCACATAATTTAGACTTCAAATTCAATGCAGCAGCCGGACTCTTTAGCCATAAAATTCTAGACTACAAGCTAGTAACGTAGAAAGGACATGCAAAACACAATCTCCTAAAGAAATGAAACCAATGTAGAGATATGTGCGCAAGAATGAGGCAATAAATTTCTCACCTAAAACTCCTCTTCTTGGGCGATGACCAATGGGTGAGTTGTTTGTTTTAATGTCTCCATCCTTGGTCTCATGTATTAGGTGGTAGCTACTACGCCCAGATTAAGTTCACCATAACAAAGATAACCATCATAAGGAAAGAAAATCCCTGAAACATTATTCGCTGTTACTAATGCAAGAGTTTTTAAGTAGAATTTATGGAAGAGACAAAATCTGACTTACCTTGCACCGTGAGGCTGAAGAATATACCAACTCTGGAAGATTGCCCTGCTGCTGCAGATGCCCAATGTTGTAAACTGGATTACCATCAGGATATAATAAACCATAGTTCCTTTCTGAAGTTGGACCAGGCTTTAAATCCTCGTTAAAAAGTGCAAAAACGTGTACGTCAACTGGAACTGATGGTTTGGCTGGTGTTCCTTGTTTCTGCTGTATTCTCTTCAGCAGATTACCATTGTAGAGGCCTGCATTCTCTGGTGTTGCTCCAGCTTCATCTGCATCACCCTTGGAGGGCCACCCAGTCTCTGAAACTCGGACTTCAATGTCGGTATGTCCCATGGCTTTAATTGCAGAATACACAGCATCAATTTGAGCATACAGCATGTTATCATACTGCAAATTGGTATTAGGATCTGTCATTCCTTGATTTGCCTGGAAAAGTACATAATCTAATGGCACTTGACTGGGGTTGTTCTTGTAGGCAAAATAAGGATACGCATTAATGAGGAAAGGAGACTTGGTTTGGGAGTGGAAATTCAATATTGGTTGGATATATTCAGCAAGATCCTGTTTGAAAGTCCCTGAGGAAGGAGGGTAGGAATTGGCTAAGAAGTTCAGAGAATGTGCTGCTGTGACAGTAACCTGCTTATCTAGCCCAAGGTTTACCAGAGTATTGTAAACCGTTTGCATAGCTGGAAGGAGATAAGACATCAACTGTGGGTCATTGGAGTTAAAGATCTCATTTCCTACGATGATGCTGGTGATTTTCGTCTGAGGAAGGTGGGTTTGAACATGTTGTTGTATCCAACTCTGAGCTTTATTGGGGTCTGCCATAGTCTGCAGGGACTCATTTCCAAGTCCGATGATGAACTCTACGTTGGTATTGGAAAACGCGAGCAGCACGTTTGGGTCAGCGTCATAGAGCTTTACTCTGCTGATGTTAAGGGACTGAAGGAGAGAGGAGACACGGGGGGGTGATGGGAGATTGTTGGCGATCTGGCCATAGTTAATTCCAACTCCAAGGCCTTGGATTTGGACAGTTGAATCTGAAAACAGTGGAAAACAGAGCTAAGAGTGTTTGAAAACAAAACCACGAGAACAATACAGAAGATGAACTAACACAAGAAAAGGGATTAACTTGACGAATGCAGAATATTTGTTCACAAATTCTAACAATAAAGGAAGTAAATTTTTGTATCTAATAGAGAAAATATCCAGATATTCATCACCACCTTTATATGGTGCAAAACTGTTCAAAAACCCACTAAAAGGATCTTTTTTAGTTCACTGCAATTCATCTAAATTTCAATCTCAATCCAGAAGTTCAGAATCAGACTTTCAAGTCCAGTTCTTTCCATGCTTCCGTTGAAAGAGAATTGACCTCAATCAACGATGTAGGCACTAGAAGTCGTATACTTGGATCAATCAACAACATGGAAAGAAGAAAACAGAGCTGATACACAAAGATGCCATCTTTCTCTACATTTTCCAGAGAGCCAAACAGAGAAGTGAAATGGGTACGAGGAGAAAGCAAGAAAAACCTGAAAGAGTGAGGACCAGAAAGAGCAGCTGTAACAGGACAAAGTAGGTGGCCATGTCTGATCAGACTGTGGTTTAAATCCAGAGAAGCAGAAGAGAGATGACCACCATTACAGCCACCACGGCCACCACAGCCCCCCAACAATAGCAACAAAACAACCGCTTGCCAACTATGTAGAGAAATTATATTAGTCTCGTACCACTTATATAAGAGTTTCGTAATAAAAAATCCACATAATTAAATAGGTGGATGTTCATACATAAACAAGTTGCCCGTCCACTCGGTTTAGGATTTTTCTGGTTCGCTTTCTTTCCTAAATGCGTAGTATCTCCAGTTGCTTCCGTACACGTATGCAATATCCGAACAGTCGCATCTGTTGCAGGTGATTTTACTGACAATTTATTCGTAACCACTTACTGTTTAATTGTCCTAAGCCTTTTTCGATTACTGTGTCGTAGATGTGACTTGTATTTGTCAGTTTGTCAGGAAGATTTGGTCCAGTCCACTAACGTCCCAAGTTGGTACCAAATGCATACAACATTCAGGTTTTCTTATCTCTTAGCAGGAATGACAAAATAAGTTCTAATGCTTGAACTTGGAGTAGGTTTGATTCAAGTTAAGAAGGCTACTTTATCAAACTTTAAATTGATTTGAAATTAAACATATCAAAAAGTATATATTAGTTTATAATTAATACATGTTGTATAAGATATTGATATAAAAGTAGTTACTTGTTTGATGTAAATAATCAAAAGCAAATGATACATTGAATTCCTTCCATGCATGTTTACAAAGAGAGTGTAACCATTTGCGACAATTGGATGAGCAGAGGAACAACTTGTTTGACAATTCATTCGCCAAAAGTGATACGACTCCTTTCCCAACTTCTGTTTGTTCATACGAAGTACGTTCTTTAAAATACCAACTTGTTAACATAAACAAGTTAAAATCCATGAAAGATATGTCATTATCAGCAACTAGCTGATTTCATGCGTTTCAAACCAGCATTTTGACGGTTGAGAAAAAGGCTGCTTCAGTGCTTCTCGCTGGATTTTGTAGACTCGCAAGGAAAACTATGATGTCATGTTAGAAAATGCATAAAAAGCCACATTTTTCATAGCCATGTTTGCCAAACTGATGTCTAGACTTTCAGAATAAGCATACCCAGTTTTTTTTCCTTCTGAGACGACAAATCTGACTTAAGTAAAGGGGATGTTTCTAACTTTGTGAATACTACAAAGTGTAGACGTCAGTTTGGCAAACATGATTAGGAAAGATGTGTATTATGGAAAAAGAAGAAGGATATTTTTTGTAATAGTGACGGGAATGATAAGCAAGCACCCACGTGTATTACCACCGCCTGCAGACACCTTCCTCGTAACGCACGCGGCGACGATGGTCGGCAGCGAGTCCCCCCACTTCACGATTTACATGTGCCATGTTACATGTTTTAGATCTCCCCGAACTTTTATTTATTAATTTATTAAAATTTTAATTAATTGAAAGCAACATTTTTATTAATTAGATAATAAGATTGTATATTATTGAATTTTTTCAAATTTTACTTCTAATTTCTACTTAATATTATTATTGTATTAATAGATATATTTCAAAACTTTTATTTTCATTTTTTATTATGAATAAGTATGTAAAAATGGTAATGGGTCAATCAGGTCCGAGGCAGCCAAAATTGAGTCTAATTTTGATCGACCCTACCAGTCTCAAGCTTAATTTGGCTTGAAATTTTGTTATTTTTAATAAATATAAAATTATATTGTTTTACATCTTTTTAAATATAATTGTTAAATTTAAGGTTAAATTAACTCTAAACAATTCAACACCAATTGAAAGCTTAATTTTTTTATAAAATGTTAAATTTGGGTCAAATTCGGAGCGTAACTCATTGATTTCTGGCCGATTTAAACTCAAACTAATCTGTCAACTTTACACGTATCTCCAATTTGAAAATCAAAATATTCTTAAAATAATTAATTGAATTATTTATGATTTGTTTTTAAAATTTTTATTTACTTTTTTTATCATAAACTATGAAAAGGGATATTTTTACCATCTAAATCAACTATTCAAATTGGTTTATAAAAATTTATTTAACCCCATTTAAAACTTATAAAAATATTATGTCAATAAGTAAATTAAAATATTTTACCGATATCTTAATCAACCTAATTATATTATTAGTATCAAAATAATTTTTTAAAATCAAATCAATAAATTCGGTACCAATTAAGATAAATAATTTTATTTGAAATTCTGAATAAATACTAATTTTATGTATAAGAAGGATGTAGTTAAATTTAAGTCAATTATAAGATTAATCATTCTAATTTTTTAAGTGAATGTGTATAATATGACTTCCTTATTAAGATTAATCATTATAATTTTTTAAGTGAATGTATATAATTTGACTTCCTTATAAAGATTTAAATGATCATACCACGACATATAAAGATTTATACTCATTGCCACTTTGATTATACTTATCTTTATATTAACTCAAGGAAGAGTAATTATCTTAGTGCGTCATTAGTCAACCTAACATCACAAGATGTTATTTCAAGCTAAGAAATCAAATTTAATATTTAAGTATTTAAATTTAATTTAGTTTCAAATATTTTAATATTAATTATTTTATCTTTATTTTTGTATGTTTGATTTAAAGAAAAAAGTTAAAATATACTTTTAATAATTAAGTTAATTTGACGATAATGAATAATTCACACGGCCTAGAAATTAAACTGAATTTGGTGCAAAATCTCTGAAGCCTGCTTATGGCTAATGAAACTGAGCCATCTCAAAACGACAAATCAATCTCATTATGAACCTGGAGCAAATCAAAACGCATCTCATTATGTACTCAATTTGCTTACTTCAATGGTCTTTTTTCCGTTTAGGAATGTATATTCATCTTGGAACTTACGGCTGAGAGACAAACAACTGCTTCTGTATGTTTGTCTTTTCTTCTTTCCTACTTCGATGGCAAGCAGTTGTAACATTTTACGGAAGAATGGTGAGGCATCGAATCAGCATGCAAAAGTTCATGACTTCCATCGAAAAGACCCTTCTTTTTGAACAATCTATGGGAAAGTTGAATAAGAAATTGAAAGACAAACATATACTTCTGTATGGTTGTCTTTTCCTCTTTCCTACTTCGATGGCAAGCAGTTGTAACATTTTACGGACGAATGATGAGGCATCGAATCAGCATGCAAAAGTTCATAACTTCTATCGAAAAGTTCCTTCTTTTTGAACAATCTATGGGAAAGTTGATTAAGAAATTGAAAGACAAACCTCTACTTCTGTATGTTTGTCTTTTCCTCTTTCCTACTTCGTTGGCAAGCAGTAGTAACAATTCATGGAAGAATGGTGAGGCATCGAATTTAGCATGCAAAAGTTCATAACTTCTATCGAAAAGTTCCTACTTTTTGAACAATCTATGGAAAAGTTGAATAAGAAATTGAAAGGGAAAGCAAAGGAATACAGAGAAATGAGTCAACATCTTTCTCTCCAAACGTTCTACTGGGATTGGATTCTAGTGGAGAAGAAATGAGAAGACCTACAAAAGAAGCCTTCGTCCTACTGGGATTGGATTCTAGTGGAGAAGAAATGAGAAGACCTACAAAAGAAGCCTTTCTTCTATTTACATTTCATCACATAACACCGAAAGACATGATTTTCCATTTTATATATCACTTTTTTAGTTCATCAATAATATAATAATTTGCATTAAAAACACTTTAAAATTCTCAATAAAAGTGATTTTTTAATTTTGAAGAAAGGTTAACATCTCTTACCCCTTTCCATCAAATCACAATCTTAAATTGGAGCATCCTTTTGTTCTTTAATGTTGGATTTGGTTGATGTTTTAGCGAGTGGAGATGAATAACAAAATAAAAAAATCTTGTGATTAGTAGTATTTGGTTGCTGACATTGTCCATTTTTGCTCCGTTGTCAACTTACAAAAGCACAAATTTTTTATTTTTTTCAAAACCGTGGCACAACTTTCTTGTGCCTGTCACATAAACAAAACACGCAGGCTATTGGACAAAAATACCTCGATATAAATACTAATATTTCACACATGCCCAAGTGTATAAATAGCAAAAAAAGAGAGACTATTCTTCTCATTTCTTCACTAGACACTTTCTGTCTACCATTGGCACGTTGTTCTCCTGTTTGTCTCCCTAGGAAGAAACCGATCCTTTCTCTATTGTAATCAGCAGTCAAAGGTGAGTTCTTCAATTTTTTGTTGTTGCTATTTTTGCATTTGTCAACTTGAAATCTACATGATCCATGTGATTTTCTTCAATTTTTAATTTTGGGAGTGTCACAGTAAACCCTAATTTTAACAATTGAAGTTTTTGTGCTTTCTATTTTCTGTTTTCCGTTTTGAGTTTCTTTCTTTATTTGTGTTTCGAATTTTTGTATGTTATGTTATTTTCTTTTTTCATTTTTTGATTATTTTTGTATTTATGTTTTTGTTTTTTTAATTTTTATTTTGGAATATTTCTTCTTTTATTAATTTTGATTCAATTTTTAATATTTATTTTTGCTTATGTGTTTTGTGTTATTATTATTTTTACTATTTGTGATTTGAAATTTTTTTATTATTTTTGTTTTTTATTATTTCTGTTTCAATTTTTTATCTTACATGTTTTGTTTTATGTGATGAGGATATCCAAAGTTTATGGTCATTATAGTTTTTTATCTTTGCAAAAAAAAATTATTTACAAAAATGATAACAAAGATAGTGATGTTATATTTAAGTGTCTGAGTTTGCTTGAGTTTTGGAATGGAGAATTGAATTTTATGAGAATGGTCATGTTATTACGATTGTATGTATACACACAAAAACTGAGTAGGAGTGAAAATGCTACATGTAGTAAGGCATTGATAGTACCAACTAGGCAAGCTAATATATATAGGATTTTAAATAAAGGTAATAAGAATAGCCGACGGGATTTAAGGATGGACTTAAATGTATTTACATTGTTATGTGAAATGCTTCAAATCCATGGTGGGTTGAGGAATGCATATTGAAGAAAAAGTTTTAATCTTCCTAAGAATGTTAGCACAAAATGAATATAATATAGTAGTATAAGTTAGGTTCATGAGGTCAGGGGAAACAATAAGTAGGGTCTTTCGTAGTGTGTTGAAAGTTATATTAAAACTTCAACATCTGTTGTATGTCAAGCCACACCAATTCCTGAATATTGCACAGATAATAGATGGAAATGATTTAAAGTTAGTAAATTTAATTAGCTAAAATAAATTCTCTAATTTTACTTTTTTAAATACTAAACTAGAACTTTTTATTATTCGAATTTTGTAAAAAGGATTATCTTGGTACTCTAGATGAGACCTATTTAAAAATAATAATTCCTCGTACAGACAAACTAGATACAAAGGTAAGAAAGGGAAAATATGCATTAATATGTTAGGGGTGTGTGATAAGAACTTAAACTTTGTTTATATTCTTGCTGGATGAGAGAGTTTAGCATCTAATTCAAGGGTTCTGTGTGATGCTGTTCTTAGGCCTAATAGACTTCAAGTTCCAAGGGTACGTAAGATAAGAATTTTCAAAATTTTGTTAATTTTTTTAAAGGTTATTTAAAACAACAATAATAATAATTTCATTTATTTATAAGAAATTACTATTTAATAAATGCAGCTCATACCGATGGTCCTGGCATCTCAAATTAAACTGAATTTGGTGCAAAATCTCATAAACCTGCTTATGGCTAATGAAACTGAGCCATCTCAAAACGACAAATCGGTCTCATTATGAACCTGGAGCAAATCAAAACAAATCTCATTATGTACTCAATTTGCTTACTTCAATGGTCTTTTCTCCTTTTAGGAATACATAGTCATCTTGGAACTTACGGTTGAGAGACAAACATCTACTTCTGTATGTTTGTCTTTTCCTCTTTCCTACTTCGATGGCAAGCAATTGTAACATTTTACGGAAGAATGGTGAGGCATCGAATCAGCATGCAAAAGTTTAACTTCTATCGAAAAGTTCCTTCTTTTTGAACAATCTATGGCAAAGTTGAATAAGAAATTGAAAGACAAACATCTACTTCTGTATGTTTGTCTTCTCCTCTTTCCTACTTCGTTGGCAAGCAGTAGCATCATTTCATGGAAGAATGGTGAGGCATCGAATCAGCAAGCAAAAGTTCACAACATCTTTCTCTCCAATCGTCCTACTGGGATTGGATTCTAGTGGTGAAGAAATGAGAATACCTAGAAAAGAAGCCTTTCTTCCATTTACATTTCATCACCTAACACTGAAAGACATGATTTTCCATTTTACATATCACTTTTTTAGTTCATCGACAATATAATAATTTGCATTAAAACACTTAAAAATTCTCAATAAAGGGGATTTTTTAATATCATAAAATGTTTTCTTAGTAATTTTGAAGGAAGGTTAACACCTCTTACCCTTTTCCATCAACTCACAATCATAAAATTTAAATTCTAATCAGTTGAGCATCCTTTTGTTCTTTAAGGGACATACTTCTCTATTATACTCTGTATTCCCGTGCAAACCTCACATATTTATGTCAAGTTATGTGAATTTTCTCTTCAATCAAACCCAGAACTGTAAGCCTTTAGTTGTAACAGACAATCATGAAACGGGGCTCTTAAAGTTTCACACCAAAAGACCTTCTTCTCTATGCGTAACAGTTACCAGCAGCATATTTAGTTACTAGCCCAAAGTCCACTAATTTATTTTTCCCCAGTGACAAAAGTAGAGATTTGGTGCGGCACTACCCGTTAAGTAAATAAGACATTTTGATGTTTTGGGCAAGAAAAGCATGATCAGGTTAGAATTAAGAAACAACCCAAGAAAAAAAAATCAACTTTAATTGCTTAATAGAATGGCATTTCATAAGATGATAGGAAAGACTAAGCAAGCAACTAATGGTCCACAGGAGCTTGTATCAGCCGTACTAATCCATAACATCCATAACGAACAAGCTTCCCAATTGTGAAATATTCTCCACCTGCTTAACACTTAGTAAAGGTCACCTTCCTTGTGAGTGTGAATCTCACAATCTGAAGTTGGGTATGAAACACAAGTCAGCAGATAACCTTGCTTCATTTGGTTCTCGTCCAGGAAGGAACCATCCGACTGGTCAACCGAACCCGAAACCATCTTTCCAGCACAGGTTGAGCAAGCCCCTGCCCTGCAAGAATATGGCAGATCAGCTCCCGCCGCTTCAGCCGAATCTAGGATGTATGCATCATCAGGGGCTTCAAATTCAAGCACTTCATCCTCTGGTCCAATTAACTTAATCTTGTAGGTGGCCATTGATGCTTTGAAATTGGAGGAGCATCTCAAACCAAAGGACTTGGATACACTCTTCACTGATCCCAGTGAAAATGGAGTCCTGATAATGGTGCTAGTGAACCGATTCTGGGGAGCAGCCCTTACCATACATTGGGAAGGAACACTAATAGTTGCCATCTTAACCCTGAATAACATGAAACACTCTCAGTCAGCTTAATATTTCACTCTAATAGTTGCTTAATCTTAATAATCCGTCACAACAGAAAACATTAAGAAATTGTGACCAACATGTAAACAAGGTAGCTTGGAAAATTAAGTTATCTAAGGACTTAGTTTTCCAGCATCATAATTGCATCCAATTTTATAATTTGCTTCAGGTCCTCTAACATCAGCTTTTATGAACATCTGATGCAGCCGACTGTCGTGGTAATAAAATTTTTTTTAGAAAATGACAGTTTCCCTGTTGAACAAACAAGTCAGCAAGACAAATGAATTTATCAAAAGGCCTGCAGCCCATGACCAGTTTTCATCAACTCTGCTAAGTAACAGAATCAAATATCAAAAAGCAAAAAGGGAAATTTTGTATGCCTTCACTGACGTAACAGCAAAATGGAAGGAATGCATCCATTTCTGTAAACAAGGCGATGGATGTACGGAGCATAATAAGAAGAACAAGCTATATTGCTCTCTGCTCTTCACTCGAAGCTCCAACTTAAAATGTCATTGTAATAAAACTAAGCCAAAGCTTCTTATTCTTGCCATAGTGCTTGAAGTTAGATGTGCAAGTCAATAGAACATTAAGCAGATATCATGCGCAGTCTCGTTACATCAATGGGGAAAAGATCAGGTATTAAACGGCCGCCAAGAACATAATGAGTCAAAGAATGTTCACATGTCAGTGCTAAGTAGTTTGGAAATGAATTATAACCCTAGGTACGTCATACACAAAAAGGGTGATATCAATCTTATGCATGACCCTCATATCAATTTGTTCTGGCTTTAGTTAAATCAAGACATTAGATGCTTCAGGCTCTTCAAACCATCGGCTTCAACAAGACGGTTAAGAGTCAAGTGCTGCCTTCCAATCCAGGTTAGGTTGCATTATATTACGGCAGACATCATTCCACTACTACAAATTGTTGAGGGACGAAATTTGTAAATCCAAAGAAAATGGAAATTATTCAACTGAAACAAACCCCAGAAAAGAGGAAGCAAGAGAAAACAGTATAGCAAATAAAGTTAAAAACTATGTTGAAGGTAACCTGGGGTCAAAACCCACTATACTGATAACAATAGGATTCTTTTTAATAAGTCCTGGTAACAAAGGTTAAGACTTATGGTGAGGGTATGCAAATTATTACAAACCTCATTCGTGTTAGCTGGAAACACAAAATTAACAAAGATTGAAGAGAAACAGTACAGCTCTGTTTCCATTTTTCCTCGAGATCAAAATTCTGAAGCATTTTAATAGCAGAATAAACGAGATCATTTTGATCAACAAAAAACAAAAAACAATTGAATGAAGGCGTAAGCCCCACTGATGAAAGATACGTCCATACCCACATCAAAGAATCAAAATAACATCAAACAAAAACCACAAACCTACAAAACTCAAAAAGCCCAAAAACCTCAAGCACTCCCCGATCAAACAAAACACGACCATATAGAAGAAGCAACAACCACCCGCACAAAACAGAACAAATAAGCAACAACAAAAAGGATACGAAACTCAAAAAGAACAGACCTTTACCCAGAAAGAGCAGAAGCAAAGCGAAGACAGGATGGTAAGGAGTTAAGAAGAAGTGCGGAGCGTACGAGGAGAGGCGGCTAATCACTAATGTGGTGGAGTGACACACGCACCCCCCGCTATTTATTGTGGTTTTTAATAGAGAGAAAGTGAGGGAGGGGGTGGGTTATTTTGGCGTGTACCGAAAGAGAGGATTAACCATTGGGCGGTCCAACCGTCCAAGTGCGGAGTATGACGCCCCTAGGCCTCGTGCCGCCTTCATCGCTCCGTTGCTTCTTGTTCCTCTTTATATTTGCTTTTTTACTCTGTTTTTTTAATAAAACAAGACCTACAGATGTGTTATAACTTCAATATTTGAGTAACGAAAGTTGGCACCCTCGTTCCCTCTTTTTTACTGAAACTTGATGACAAAGTTATATTCACGTGATAAACGTTTTTATTTCACCAGTTAAGTCAACCAAAATTTGTATAGACGAAAAGAATTAGTAGCTAAAATTTGACCAACATTAGATAAAAAAAGTGCCCGCTGCCCAGCCATTCTTGACTAAAGAGAATACTTATACTTTAATATCCCCTGGTAGCTTCAAAGCAATTGAAAAAACAGGCAGGCCTTTTTGTTGAAAGATTACTTTTCATGTTATTTACGGATATTTTAAAAATTGGATCGATAACTAAATCGGACAACTAACTGATTTAAGAATTAACAGTTTAATTAAAATTTAACTGTCATCGAACCAGTAGCTGATAAATAATTAAATATATAAATTTTTATTTTATAAATTATAAATTATATATATAAGATAATTTTTAAATATACTATTTAATTATTTATCTAATTATAAACTTAACTTAAACCTTCAAACTTCAAAATATACAATTTTTTTTTAAGTTCACCAACACAATATGAAATAAGATAGTAGAATAGAGCAAATAGAGAGAATACTATAGTCAAAATTTTGTCGATTCGGAGGAGAACTTTAGAGTTTAGAGCAGAAATATGAAACATGTATAGTTGAAAAGAAATGAGCAGCGTAAAAGTGGAGACTTTGGATAACTTTCAAGCGTCTAGCAAAGATTAAAGAGATCATAATTTTTAGAGGGTCTTTTTAAGGTGCTTCAATCGTTTGTAGAGGTTTCCAGTTAATTCACTGCTAAAAACCAAACTCAACTAATGTCTTATTCAAACAAGACTTCCAATAAAGTTGAAATTATCAAAATCAAGACATTTTAAATAGACTAGCCGATCTTTTCTTACAACGATTCAGAAGTTTTTATCGGTTTGACAGTAAAATGAATGGGTCAATCACTCACAAAAAAATAAAGGCTAAATCGAACCATTTCATGCTCCGAGTCACAGGTTCTTTGGTCCGACTAACCAGTTTGGTTCAGTTTTTAAAACATTATTAGGGGACGTTTGGTTTGAGAGTTTGAGAATGAAGGAATGGAATAATTGTGAAAAACAGTGTTTGCTTTGAAGTTTTCAATTTCAGGGGAATAGATTTATTTCATTAAATTTGAGAACCTACTAAACCCACCAATGGGGTGGGTATCGAGTTTTCATTTCAGTCTAAGTTTTTATCACGTTTATTTTTTACTCTTTTATCCCTAGCCTTTACCCTGCCATCTTCTTTATTTCCTTATCACCTCTCAATTATTTACGATCTCTCATCCTGCCTTATCACGTCACATAAACGAAGGAAATTTTTGTTCTGCGCTTTTAGGTATATTTTCTGAAATCCCTCGTTTTAATCTGAAATCTCATTAAACATATGAAGGGCAAATTATTTTCATTTTTATTGAGGGTAAAAATGATATTATATTATATTTCATTCCCATTAATACAACAAACCAAATAATATTATTGGTATTAATACCGAAATCCAAGTTATAAACCAAACATTATTTTTTTTTATTTTTCATACTCATTCCTATCTCCTTCTACTATTATACCAATATCTATAGCCAATCTTGTGCTCAAAGCAAACACCTACTTATTTACTATAAGATGAAACAGGGCCTTAGGTGGGCTTTAGAACTGCTGGGTTATAGCCAGATTCCAAAATTTAAATTAAATGGTGCCTGTACTGGTTAACAAGAATTGATACCTTTCCCGGATCGGACGGTTAATTATATTCCATACTTGGTGATTGGAGCCCACGCTTCGTTCTCTCTCTCTCTCTGCCTCTCTCGTAGGCTCCATTTCGCTCTAAACCCTATATCTATTATCTGTTAGCATCTTCCTAATTCGCATTATTAGACAGTTTCTCATCTCCGATTATTGCAGATATTCGATTTACCATGGCGGCAAGATCAATGACAAGGCTGGTGTCTCGAAGGTTCTCAAGTAATGGAAGAGTTCTCAGTGAGGAGGAAAAAGCTGCAGAAAATGTATATATTAAGGTAACTTCAACATGATTATGCACCGATCTTTGAAGTTCGTGTTGAATCTTGTATATTATGTTGACTAACTATTTCTGGTAATGGAGAGAGTGCGTAGCTGGAAAACCCAATCCTGAGATTTCTTTTGTTCATCTGAGATTACTGCATGCCCTACTTGATTAGATTGGGTGTCTATTTGTCACTACAAACGCCTTGTCGATTGACCTACATTTTCTTAACTGTTGGCTTCACATTTCAGAAAGTTGAGCAAGAGAAATTGGAGAGGCTTGCACGCAAGGTATGAGCTTCATTTTTTCAACCTTTCATTTTCCCCTTTCCAGGATATGTTTAGGGTGTTTATAGTCTTCATCTTTTGAATATATAACGAAACCATGATTTAAATCTTGGTATAACCTATCATTGAAAAGAGAAGTATGTTCTTTTAACACAATATGAACCAAGTAAGATGCTGTGAACGGAATTAGAGTGTAGTGTCTAGAAGTGTCTCTATTGTCAATGAACTGGTTAATTGCCAGGCATTCTAATATTTCTGGTGCAATGACTCTCTTTTTTGGTTTGCGCATAGGCGGCCCTCCCACTTTTTCTGAACACTTCTGTTTATTTTGTTTGAGTGGATACTCTTTGCTCGTAAGTCTGAAATAATCGTTTTACTTACAGTGAAGAGCAAGCGCAATGGCTAATTTAATCTAGTTCTTGAAGGACAAGTGCTTGTATACCTTGACATTTATCGTAAATGTGGTCCTTATGCTTTAATTGTGGCCATAGATGTGTAAACGTTAATGTTGCTTGGAATTGAATCAAAAATAGAAAAAGGATGTTGAGGTGACTGCAATTTGCTTAAATCTAATGCACTGTGCATTAACTTTTTTCAGGGTGCAAAGCCAGAAGAAAAGGCTACCTCAAGTGCACCGGCTGATGCAGGTGCACCGGCTGATGCAAAACCACCTGCCTCAGCCTCTGCAACAGGAGCGACCTCTGAAAAGGTTTCAACAGACAAATACCGAAATTACGCAGTTTTAGCTGGTACAATCACTGCTCTTGGTGCATTAGGTTGGTATCTCAAATCTGGTGAAAAGAAAGCAGAAGTCCAGGATTAGGCCTCTGTGCTTACTGCTTAGCAAGCAAAGAAAGGAAGAAAATTCACATTTCATACTGCCACAGTTGGTCCTGGCTTCTACTTTAGTAGCGGGCAATAAACAAGAATTTAGTCTACAATCTTTCTGTTACCTTTTTAAGTAAAACAATGCACCTAGTTTTGATATTGAACAGTTGTGCATATGGGATTGGTTTTACACAGTCCCTAAACTTGAAATCAAAGGCATTGATGAGGAACTGTTATTTTCTTCGGTCAACATATTCAAAGTGTTAACTAAGAAGAACAAACAAGAAGCAAAGTAAGAGGGACACAATAGGAATTTCACAAAAGGCTATAAAAGGAATTCACTAATAATAGTTGAACTGTACAATTCTGCCGTAAGAGTACAATCTCAAAGGAATTCACTAATGATAGTTGGACTGTACGATTATGCTGTAACAGAATACACCTCAACCTTACACATCTCAACCTTTTATTTTGTTACGTATATTGACAAGTGTATGGATAGTATTGAACCAATAATTGTATAAATGTATATATGAGCAAATAACAAAATAACACATATTTCTTAAAAATAACACATAATTTCTACACATATATTTCTTACATAGCATCTGAGCTTTTCTTGACCAAAGTCCATAATGGAGGAAAGCTTTTTGGGGAAGAAAGCTCCCGACCAAATCAATAATGGAGGAAAGCTTTGGATCATCAGCCACCACTCGAAATGGTACACCATCATCTTCTCTTGATTTTTCAGCCCTAACAAAGACACAAACCAAGTCATCAAAAATTCATATTACAAAGCATAGCGAAGAAGAGACTAGCTATTGCTATGCTGGTTGTTTTCAACCATCAAAAAAGTAATAGGATGAGTAAACAATTCCAAATTATCCTATCAAGTTTGGCAAATTTTTGAGAATCTTTATGCTTAAACATCTATGGTTAGAGTTCATCAACTAAAGCATCAACTTTCAACAATTAAAAAAGGTTCACACATCATATTAGAATATATGCAGAAAGTTAAAATTATAAAAGACTCACTTCATGTAGCAGGACATGCAATCATTGAGTATGAACTAATATTAAGTGCGCTAAATGATCTTGGTCATGAATATGATCCTGTTGTACTTTATCCAACGCACTCTATAAAAACTTCATCTCTATAAGAAGTGCAATACTCTCTTATGATACATGAAACTAGAATAGAGCGGCTGAACACAATTAATCAAGAAGATATCTCATCACCGACTGTAAACTCTACAACTTTCAATCAAAACAATCAACGAGGAAGAAGTGGATTTTGAGGAAGAGGAAATCGTGGGAGATGAAATAGTTGAAATGGAAACAGAATCTTTTGTTAACTTTGCCACAAACCTGGCCATGAAATACTAAAATGTCACAAAATATTTGATATATCATAACAAGGTAACACTAACCAACTATGGAGGCAAAACATATCCACTCAACAAACACAAAACGATGCACAAAATTGTCCTCAATCCTATTTGGCTCAAAATCATCATGGATATTCCTCCTCAGAAGCAATCAATAACAATATATAGTTTATAGACAGTAGGGTGACAAATCATGTAACAACAAACTTTAATAATTTGTCAATAAGTTCAGAGTACAATGAAAAGGATCGACTCACTGTTGGTAATGATAACTCTCTTCCTATTGCTAATTTTGACTTATCTTATATACATTTCCTAGATAATATACACACCTCTTGCACTAAAATAAATTATGCATGTTCAAACATAACAAAAAATTTGTTGAGCATTTCTCAGGTTACCAAAGACAACAAAATTTATGTTGAGTTTATCGATGAAAGTTGTCTGCTTAAGGACAAAGCAATAAGGAAGATTCTGCTCAAGGGAGTAATTCGGGATGAACGCTACATCTTTAAAGCCACTAAACCATCCAACAAAATCAAGCTGATCATGCAAATATATCCTGCTCATAAGTCTAGTTTTTCACAAAGAAAGTTTCTTCTCTTTTAAAGGCCAATAATTGTGAAACAAACATGACACACAAAAATGTTAATATTTGGCATACCAAATTAGGACATCCTTTCAACAGTATGTTGAAACAAATTATGAGTTCAGTGAAGTTCAATATTAATCTTAACAATTTGTCACATTGTGATGCTTGTAAGTAAGGAAAATTGCATCAACTGCCTTTTCAAACTCATGACATAACTACTCAAAATCCATTCGACATCATGTACTCCGATATCTAGGGACCCTCTCCATATCTCTCAACTAAAGGACATATATACTATCTTATTTTTGTTGCTACCTACACAAGATTCACATGGTTTTATCCCTCTAAAAATAAAATCTGATACTCTATCAGTTTCTGTCAAATTCAAAATCAATGTTGAACTTCAATTGAACAGAAAAATCAAAGCTCTACATACTGATATGGGAGGTGAATACGACCTCCTACCTTACCTCACAAAACATAGAATACAACCACGTTTTAGCTGTCTTTACACTCACCAACAAAATGGTGTCTCTGAGAGAAAACACCGACATATCATTGAAATAGGACTAACTCTTTTATCCTATGCTCACATGCCTCTCACCTATTAGTTAGAAGTCTTCTCTACAACCACCTATTTTATCAATAACTTCCTATCTCCAAGACTAAACAATCTCTCACCATTTGAAAAATTGCATAATAAACCCCCCAAATTGTCTTTATCCCAAAACTTTTGGATGTAGTTGTTTTCTTATCTAAGATATTATTCTCATCATAAATTTGAGTTTCATACCACAAAATGTGTTTTTTCTTGGATATAATTCCATGCATCCAATGATCATATCTCGTCATAAGGTATTTAACGAGGAAGAATTTCCATCTTTTCAAAATTTTCCCATACACTCAAATCATCCTATAGCTTCACCAAGTCTTCCTACCTTCACTCACTAAGAAGCACAGATAGGGATACGGACATACGACACAACACGGACACAGGCACAGACACGGGGACACACCAACTTTTAAAATTTGGTGGACACGAACACGACATATATAAATATTATAAAATTTAGAATTAAGAAAAAAAAATTCAGAATTCATATTATAATATATATTGATTGATGTGTTTCAAGACTTCCAACATCTTGATAGTTCATACATATTTGGTACTTTATAAGCCCCTCTCAAAAAACATAGAGCATATATTCTATGGAGCATATATTTCATTAAGCAATGTCCGAGTGGTCTCTAGACGTATCCGAGCTGTGTCCACCACGTGTCAGTGAGTATCCGACACGGACATAGCTCTATTTTGCCGTGTCCGTGCTACATAGTTCACTCATTAAACAATCAAAATACCTTACCTAATCCCATTCTATCAACCACACCAAACACTGAACCAAATCCTTCCCATTAACATAAAATAATCATCCTATGCAAACTCACTCCAAAAGTGGAATTTTTAAACCCAAACTTTATTCCTTCTCTCTTGCCTTAAATTCTCACACTGAACCCACAACATTTTCTAAAGCTCTAAACAATCCTATATGGTTTCAAGCTATGCAAGATGAATTCAATGCTTTATAAGAAAATCATACTTGGACGTTTGTTCCCTATGAGCTTACCATGCACATTCTTAGGACAAAATGGGTGTTCTATACTAAGTATAATGTTGACGGGATTGTCTCTAAACACAAGGCTCGGTTTGTCACCAAAGGGTTTAATCAAACCCGGGGTGTTGACTTTTCATAAACTTTGAGCCTTGTTGCGAAAGTCTCAACAATCAAAGTAATTATGTCACTTGTTGTTTCTCATCACCGGGATATCCAACAAGTTGACATCAATAATGCATTTCTACATGGCGACTTGCATGAAGCTGTTTATATAAATCGGCCACGAGGATTTGAAAGTAAAACAGAGTCGCATCATGTTTGCAAACTGATTAAAGCTCTCTACGGTTTGAAACACCCTAAGGTTTAGTTTCTTAAACTGAAACATGCACTTTCTCAATGGGAGTTTCATAATTCAAGGTCAGATACTTCTCTATTCTATTCAAACAATAATGGAATCATTACAATGCTACTAGTCTATATGTGGATGTATCTTAATCACAAGAAATTCAACTTAAGCTATTCATGCAGTTATCAGTCAATTAAGGTCTCAGTTTGCACTTAAAATGCTTGGAAGCATAAATCATTTTCTTGGTTTTGAAGCATATAGAAAATAGAAATGGACTATATCTTTCACATAAACATTACATCGAAGATTTACTTACCAGAACCAACATGTCTTCATGCAAGCCCTGTTCAACTCCAATGACTCCAGCAATCAAGTTATCTCTGCGTGATGGCACACCCTTTGAACACCCAAAACTCTACCGAAGTACCATTAGAACACTTTAGTATCTATGTAATACAAAACCAGATATCAACTTCACAGTAAACAAATTAAGTCAAATTTTACAAAATCCTCTAAATACACATTGGATTGCATGTAAAAGGGTTATGTGTTACTTGAAAGAAACTTTAAATCCAGGATTGTTGTTTTGACTATCATCTACTCCTCTTGATCTCCAAGCCTACACTGACTCCGACTTGGTCAACTCTCCCGATGATCAAAAATCAACAACCGGAGGATGCGTCTTTCAGGAGGAAAACCTTATTTTTTGGATCTCCAATAAACAATCGACAGTAGCTCGGTTAGCATCGAGGCTTAATATCGAGCTCTCTCACAGGTGTTTACCGAACTCATCTACCTCACATCCCTACTATCTGAGTTACGACTCCCATTCTCTCACAAACCTATTATGTGGAGTGACAACAATGACGTTCGATTGGTGGCTCAAAACCCACTCTTTCACTCAAGAACAAAACACATCGAAGTGGATGTACACTTCATCAGAGACAAAGTGGAAAAGGAGAACTTGAGGTAAGATATGTTAATACTACATATCATCTTGCCGACATCCTCATAAAGCCTTTGACTTCGGCGAGATTTTTCTCTCTGACTACCAAGCTGAAACTAATTTGAAGCCCCCGGTTCAGTTTGAGTGGGGATGTTAACGAAAAAGAACAAACAAGAAGTAAAGTAAGAGGGACACAATAAGTAAGTTCTGCTGATGACAAATTATGTTAGAGTTGACAAAATTAATGTTTCACTTGGTCACAAGATTTTGACTGTTTTTACTTAGTCTACTCTGCTCAACATGCGGGCCGACTGCGTTACTGTCACGCACGTAGTGATGATCTTTGGGATTTAGCCAAGACAACGTGTGTCCTTTAACCCGCACTCTCAAATATTCTTCTTTCTTTAAAAGGTATTTGCTTGGAAATGCTTACAACTAACTTAAGAGGCTCTATTCTGATTGCCCCATGGAAATGCTCTATTCGGTCATTTTGGGTCATGTTCAGTTTTCGAAGAGAAATATAAGATTGATTAAATGTAGCGTATAACAGAGGTAAGGGATTATCATCCCAGGTCATGAGTTGATATCAACTCTCCTTTCTTTATGTTAGAGAAGAAGATAAGAAAGGGAAAGCTTTAGCTATTCATCTACAATGGCTGTCATTGTCACCATTAAAGATTCGATCAAACAGATATTTAAAATCACTGGATTCCTCGAGTTAGTGATATATATACATTCGTACAAGAAACCCTTTAAGAAAACATGATTTATTTTTCACTAGGACGTGTGAAAATCCAAGATCTAAGGGTTGTTGGAGTTCCTTTTGTAAGAGAACACTTCTTTATCACTCCTTACACATTAGAAGTATGTAGCGTAGTGGTCCAAATTTTGTGCCAGAAGCAATACGATCATAGCTTACTCAACTAACCTTATTGTATAGAAATTTAAAATGATTATCATCTTCAAGTACTTCGTTTCCCAAGTTTCCTCAGACCCCTAGTGTTTTGAGCTGAAGAATTAGCTGCCACTATCTACAATCTTTGACTAGTCCCTAAGGACACGGTTTAGATGTGTCCTTTTCAGGTTATCCTGGCATTAAAAGACAGACAACATATGACATGATTATGTGTAGCTTAAAGGTCACCGGTATGACTTGACAACTATGATTTGCGAACCAATCTTTTTGTCTCTCACGCGTCAAGCAATTAAGAATGCTGTGATGGATTTGGATCTTCAAAAAGCTTTATATAATTCTTTCCCTCTAAAATAAGGTTAAATTAGTAAATTACGCCACAATGTTTTTCAAAATTTTGATTGAGTTTATATTATTATTTATTATATTAAGTTATATAATATTTTCAAAAAATATTAGTAATGATTTAAACTCTCACGATATTAAATCTGATCAATTCTTAATAAATATATCGATAACTTATTTTTTGCAGTATTATAATCGGTATTCTGATTCACTAAATATTATTTATTTTAAAAATGAATTAAATATATGAATTTTACTTTATTTATTATTTTTAATTCATTCTTCATCTTATTCAAAATATAATAAATATTATTTTAATAGTTTTAAAGTACTAAATAATACCAAATATAACAATAAAAACTTGTTTAAACTTTAAATTACAAACCACAACTTTAATCAAAACTTCAATTTAATGTTAAAGCGTGTCGAGCATGCATCCTTCAATTATACCAAAAAAATCACTACCTAATTCTCAAAAAAAACAAAAAGACTACACTTACAAAGATTAACATGGCCACAACTCATTAGAGATTTTTCATAAACTATATTTAAAAAGAAATTGGGAAAACGAAATATAAAGCTATGGTTGATTGGCCGTAAACATTTTAATAGAATGAAATGGAAATAAATGTAATATTAGAAAATTATTAGTTGGATGAGATGAAAAGGTTCATAATATAATATAGTAAAATATTATTTGAATTAAGAATTTAAATATAATATAGTGTAAAGTTGTTTATCATTTTACATTTAATTCTAAATTTCTCAAATCGAAAGTTTTGTATTTTTACTATTTAGAATAAAATGAGATATAATATGATATCTTCCTCTTTTATCTCATTTTATTTCATTCTATTATAAAGATTCGTTTAAAAAGATAAAATAATAACATAAGAAGAAGGTTTGGATACAGTATAACTGGCAAGGCTGGCGAGTGGTGGTTAATCATCTGTGTCAACTACACACATAAGCCTAAGGGTGTGTTTATTTAGGAGGTATGAGAAAAGAGGTATAAGTATGAAATGAAAATTGACATTTGGTATAAACCTATTATTGAAGACCTAAGAGTTTCATTCTTTGGTTTTGGGCAATCCTCCATTCCTCTCATAATCTAGAGGAATGGGAGAGAGAAATTAAGGGATTGCTATATTTTTAATTTTTAATGTATAAAGAATAGATAAAAGATATAATTATGAGACAAATATTTTCATAAGTAAAGCTTTAATTTCAATAATCAAATTTATAGTGAGATCAATTAAATAATTAATTATACTATAATTAATCAAAATATTATAATTAATTAATTAATTAATTAAAATATTATAATTAATTAATTAATTACAATATAATTAATTAAAATATTATTATTTAATTAATTACATTATATTTAATTAAATTATTATTATTATTAATTAATTATAATATAATTCATTCATTAATTAAAATATTGTAATTAATTAAAATATAATTCATTCATTAATTAAAATATTTTTTAAAATTTAATTCATTCATTAATTAAAATATAATTTATTTTATAATTAATTAATTACAATATTTCTTTCTTTTAATTAATCACCATTATTATAATGATAATATTTATTTTTATTATTTACTATATTTATTCTCTCTCTTTTTTACCATGGAGCTAATCATATGTACTGAGTATATATATTAACCCAGTCCTGTACACCTATCTCAGACTTTTGTAGAAACGACAAAAACCTAGATAAGGAAATCTTACAATTTCACCAGATCTACACTTCACGTAGAGTAGAACTCTGCCTTGTGATTACTAATTCTTGCATTTTCACTTTCAATTTTCACCGCAACAAAGCAAGGGGTCCCCAGCAGCTTTGCCTCATCTCCCTCTCTTGCGAATGTGGTGTCCTTTTATTACAGTTTTCTGCAAAACAGCCATCATTACATATTTTTTATCAAAACAAAAAAGCGGTCTCTCCATTGGAAAGGCCTATGTAAAAGCTGGTTCAGACCGAAAGAAGGTCTCTCTCACACTCGATCACTCACTCTTCCTTTCCTCTGGTTAATGTGAAAGACCGAATCTTTGGAGGAATGTCCTCTGCACCAACCACAAACAAAGTTAACTGCTTGTAGCTCGAGTGAAGCTGGTTGGTTCCATATCCTTAAACTCACAAATAGAATAATAATCCGCTGATTACTTGGTAAATATAATACGCTCCTTTCTGTTTCTTCTATTTCCCACCAAATCCTCTTGCGTCTCTCTCTTGTTTGCTTGTTTCAACGCTTAAAGAGAAGAAAATACGAGAAAGATTCAGAGATGAGTTAATGATTTTCTTGTCCCACTAGAAGACCATTCCTTCAATCCAACTCCACCTCTCAGCTTTCTCTCTATCTCTCTGTGGGAAAACTTCACACATCATCAACAACAACAGCAACACCATCAACAACTACTACAATCTGATTTCGTCATCTTGTTTACTAATGGAAAAAACCCATTAACAAAGCAAGAATCTTTCTTTAAACTTTTCTTTTTTTCTTTTTGTAATTAATATTTTCAAGCAAAAAACACTCCTTTTCATTGCCAGCCATGACCGAGGTCCTCCACTCTCCTTCTCATTTCCCTTCTTCCCCAACCACCACTCCTTCTTCTACTTCTTCTCCTTCACCATCTCCCTTATCTTGCGCACCTCCATCTTCCTTATCCTGCGCACATTCACCGGGTGATGATGGTGGCGGTGGTGGCGGTGAGGAAGAAAGTGATTTTCCGGTGACTGAGTGTGACCCACAAGAGGATTTGGAGAAAGAAAGAGAAAGACACCAAAGAGATCAACTTTCTTTGTTGGCTTTGCTTTTTGCGCTTCTCAGGAAGTCTTGGGTGGCTTGCAAGACTGATAGGAGGGAGCTTTGCGCCATGGAAATCGGTTGGCCAACTAATGTGCGGCATGTGGCTCATGTCACCTTCGATAGGTTCAATGGCTTCTTGGGTTTACCTGTGGAGTTCGAACCTGAAGTGCCTAGGCGAGCTCCTAGTGCTAGGTACATTTTGCTTTTTGGTTAAAATGGGAATCTGGGTTTTATTTTTTCGCATTTTCTTTTCTGTTTGGCCTTTTATTTGGTAGGTTTTGTATTTTTCTGATTCTTGTTAATTTTTAAGATGTTTATGACAGTTTCTGCAATCACTGGCTTTGTCATTCTGCCTCGTTTGATAGGTGTTTTTTGCATGTTTAGGCTTTCTTGGTTTGTGCCGATGGCAATTCTTGGAACTGTGAAATTTTCTAATCAATTGTTTATCTTGTTTCTGTATATGTGTTGTATTTCCTTGCCCATCTGGAATTCTTAAATGCGAAGATGTAGATATCAATTATTAGATTCGTTATTGTGTTTCTTGCTGCTTTTGTCATGTACTTTTCAAGTTACTTGTATGAATAAGATAGAAGTTAACCAGAGAGTTTCTCAGTTGATGCATTAGACTGTTCAAGGATTCGTGAGGGCTTGTATCCCATCATATTCCTTGGCTGTTTTTGAGCATCACCAAACTGAAACCATTTGAAGACAGTGCCATTCTAACTCAAAAGGGAAGACTTAATTCCTGGGAGGTGCTTTGCTTCTAGTAGGGTAATCCTTAGAAATCTGTTTACGGTTGGTTATATGGGCCTTGGCGGTCAAATGGACATATAATTAAAACGGTTTTATGTTGGCTATCTATTTCAAATTGAATCGAAACTTTACAATGGAAATTTGCTGCTCTATAACATGTTCATACCTTAGTGCTACGATTACATTATATGACTAAAATATGTTTCACTTATTCAACAGCATCAATTTATTTGCAGATATTTAGTGGGATTTTCATTCAAACTGCCTCTATGTTTTACTGTAAACATGATTCTGTCGTTTACAATCATTGCTATGTTTCCACTATCTGGATATTAACGATCCCCTGCCTTAATCTTCTACTTCTAGATGCTCTAACCTCTTGATTCTAGAGTAAAAAGTTGATCTTTCGTAGAAACTGATAATTAAGTTTATTCGTTTGTTGGATTATAGTCATGCATCACTTAAAATCACTCAACTATTTAAGTTGCATGATTATTGTCTTGCTATTGCTTTTGACTCGTAATTGTGTCCATTTTGCAGTGCAACTGTTTTTGGGGTTTCTACAGAATCTATGCAGCTATCATATGACACCAGGGGAAACAGTGTTCCAACTATACTCTTGCTTATGCAGAGACGGCTATATTCCCAAGGAGGCTTGCAGGTACATCACCTTGCTATTCTCTTTAGTAGTTGCACCATAAATGGAATTTGATTGAACAAAAAACTATCTGCTTTATTGTGGAGTTTGTCTTGGTATATAATAGTCAGATTGGATATATTGACACCGATGTTATAGCTGAATCACTAATGATTGCTTCCAGGCAGAAGGGATTTTTAGGATCAATGCTGAAAACAGTCAGGAGGAGTATGTTAGGGATCAATTGAATGGAGGAATCGTTCCAGAAGGCGTTGAAGTACATTGTTTGGCAGGCCTTATCAAGGTATCAAAACTTATCTTAATCTCAATTCTGTTGTCCTTTGCAAGCGTTTGCCTCTGACCAGGAGCACATCTTGATGAAGAAGATCTGTGAGACTGTTCTGTGGCGTCGGTAGAATTTTCTATTTAGCCTTTTCCAATTAGGAGTAAGTCAAAAAAGTTGTTCTGGGTGATTTTAATTACTTTGCACTAGTTTTCCAAAATTTCCATTGCTGATCAATGGTAGCTAAAAGGTAATTAGTTTCCTTACAATCTATCTAATAAACTGGGATTTGGTACGTAATAGCAGCCTCTGGTTGGTTATGCTGCTGCTTTAAAAAGTCTGTGAATTTTCTTTTCATAACTTATTTTAAAAGATTCTACTCTATGAAAGCTTACCATCGAGAGTGATTGTGCGCACAGCTTGTGTGATCTGGTTCCATCACCTTCACCATCACAAATTTATCTCAACTGCCTCTTGTTGCACCATAGGCTTATACCAGTTGACTGGCATCATCACCACTGCACATCATCAATGCAACAGCAATTGCTGCCATCCTCACCCCCCTTCACCTCAACTACTGCTATTGTTCCATCAACTCTATTGTGTGACCCCGATGTGCAATGGATGCCTTTCATTTATTACCACCTGTAGATAATAAATTTCTTCCATCCTATTGGGGATTTATGATGCTTACAGCTCAAGATATCTTCATTTTCACTAGATTCACAAAAAGGGGCTGCTATTCTGTCATGACATTGTTCTTCATTGCTTCCTCTACTTAATTGGATTACTAATTGTAAACCTCTATTTAATAGATTTGACTTCCCTGGTTCTGTGGTCTAACTAGAAAAGTGAAGTTAAAAACTGTAGCATGGCAGAGATAAAATTGTGAAATTATAAAGGGACATTCTGAATGTGATATGAAGCTGCAACATGATTGACATTTATTACTATCCTCCTGTTAGTGACATTTGGTATTATGCTTTACTCTTCTTGTTATGTCTTCCTTAGGCTTGGTTTAGAGAACTTCCTGCTGGGGTTCTTGATTCCTTATCTCCAGAACAAGTAATACAATGCCAAACAGAAGAACACTGTGTTGAGCTTGTGAGGAACCTACCCCCGACAGAAGCTTCTCTCTTGGATTGGGCCATTAACTTGATGGCTGATGTTGTTGAGCAAGAACATGTAAACAAGATGAATGCACGCAACATAGCCATGGTTTTTGCACCAAATATGACTCAGGTAAATTAATATTGTTATTTAGTGATTCAACATAACCGTTTTTAGTAGGCAGTACATCAGTTAATTGTCACACTCACAGTTACCACCATTAAACTTGCATGGTAATTCCTTTCTGGTTACATCCCCAGAATTTTTATGATGTAAGGTTCATTCAGAGAGTCTATGTTTTCCTGGTATTCTACTTCAGTGTTGGTTCGATTCCACTTGTTTCACATCTGCATTAGCAATAAGTTGATTTAGCAGAACATATTGAAGTATCTTTTGTTGCTGAATTTATAGCAGCACAGGTTGATAGCATCAGTTGTCTGTTTTTAACAGTCCATGTTTGGTCTTAATTTTGTTGCAGATGGCGGATCCTCTTACTGCTCTAATGTATGCTGTTCAAGTAATGAACTTCCTGAAGACACTTATTCTAAGAACATTACGGGAGAGGGAAGATTCTGTGGTGGAACCAAATTCAACTTCACGCCTAGAGCCATGTGATGAGAATGGTCATGAGAGCCCTTCGGAGTGCTGTGTGAAAGACACTGAAAATGACAATGAATTGTCGGAGCAAGCCTTTGTAGCTGAAGAACCTGCTGTAGAAAGTTCCTACCATTGTAGTCAGAACAATCCTATGGGTGATGGTGAAGATTGCAGTTACACAAATTCTACCCAGAAGTTGACCACTCATGGAGATGAGTCTTGCGAAACTGCTTCGAGGATTGATGCCTTGATCAATGAAATGGGTTCTGGAGTTAATGATGTCAAGTCTGATTTTCAAGCAAATATTAGAAATGGCAAGGTCGGCCAGTCAAGTAATTCTAATCAAAGAAAGGGTCCTCGAAAAGGAAATGTGCAGCAGCCTGTTGTTTGTTCAGCAACGGTATCTATTGAGAAAGCTCGAGGGATCAGCAACTTGAGCCGCATAAATTCAAGGGCGGAGCGCACTGAAGCTTGGCGATGAAACAAGTTAGCCTTGGCTTGGTCTCGATTGACTCTGTAAACTGGTTGCCTTTGTGTGCTTGATTTGGAGTTTGTAACGAGTGTTTGAACTTTGTTCATGCATGTTTGTTGTGTTCTTGGTGATATTGTAATTTCATTGATGCACGTTCATAGTCTGAAACTAACACATTTGACTTGAAAAATACCTTCGATTAACACTGAAAAAACCATGTATTCAACGGCTTAATTTTCATCTTAGCTTTTCTGTGATCTGCGACTATCAAAGTGTTATTGCAACTAATCATGTTCAACAGTTTCAATGGTTCTTGTCTCCTCAGGTAACATGGTTGTGGCAAGTGGTTGGTGATAGGTGTACTTATAAGATACATTTGGATTGCTAAAGTCTAAAGAAATGACAGGAGAAGTTGGATGTATGAAGTTGAACAACTGGTCCAGTCTCAACTTTCTGAAAATGAAAGGATTCTGAGAGTGGACAGGCTTAAAGATATAAGATAATATTCAGGCATAAAAAACTCTGGGATGTGGTTGAAATATACTCTTCTAATCTCTCAAGTTTGGTGAAACTGGACCATCCAAATGAAAAGGCATGCAGGGCTGAATGCAACTGATCTATGCTGAACTGTTAAGCTGTTAAAATCATCTGGCCATTGAGAGTTCGATATCAAAGGTCACTTCAATTGCTACACCTACAGCGTCCCTGTCTAGTAGCTACACGAGGTGAAAAGGCTGATACATATCAGGATTTAAGTTCATCGATTTCCGCTGACCTAATTCCACGCCGGAAAACGAGTTAAGGTTCTTTTTATCATTATCATCATCATCACTTATTATGAAATTTCGTGATGAAGTGAAATTTAAGAAGATCTGATAGTGCGCAGCTTTATCCCTATATAATAGAGAAGTTGTTTCCAATAGACTCACAATACAAATGAGACAAGATAAGAATGATTGCGGTTACAGAGAAAAAAGATAAAACTAGCACGGTAAATTATTAAATAAATAAAAATTATACTAAATAATAAATAAGTAAAAATACAAGATATACCTGCTAGAGTCCATATCAGCGAGTAACCGATAAACCGTAAAGGCCGACTCATCTCGTTTATAGTTACTTTAGGAGTCCTTGCTCATATACCTTACAGGTTTGCTAATTCTACTGTTCCCATAATCTGCATGCTATAAGTCCCATCTCTAAATAACTATTGTACTGTATTGGTGAACTTTAAAGATTAATCCCTTACCCTTATCCGATCACATCATACTCTTCTATTTCTAACCACTACCTCATTACGGTCCAACTCAGACAAATCTTTCTTGATCACTTCCTTCTAAGTCTTGTAAGGCCTCTCTCTTCTCCTCTTGTATTCACTAAGGGTTATACTCTCACAATTGCGCATCGGAATATCAGAGGGTCTCCTGCACACATGCTCGAACCACCTAAGTCTTGTAAGGTTCTTTTCACTTAAAGTCCTCATAGGTATATGCCGCTTAATGAAGTACTAGCAGATGTTCACTGTGTAAATGTGTAGTGAAAATTTAAAAATCTAGAATGTTTAGTTAATTTTAAGAATTAAAGAGTATGTGTGTATAGATTTTGTTATGAATGGGTAAGATGTGTAAGTTAATATTGTTAAAGTTAAAATTTGGAGGAAAAAATTAGAAATGTATGACGTAAGAGAATTTTGTAAAGGAACAGAGAAAAAAATATAATAGGTGAATATTTAGATAAGATTAATAAAATTGGAAAGGAAAAATTGACAATTCAAAACAATGAAGTAAAATTTGTTATAATATTTTAGTAAAGAATATAATAACTACAAAATTTGATATGAATTAAAATAAATCAATGAAATTTTTTTAAAAAAATTGATCAATAAGCATGGGAAAAAGATTTAAAATGGATCAATAAGTATGGGAAAAAGATTTAGAATGGCGAGTAATGTCAACCCCTCAACTAGAAGTTACTGGAGATTCTCTGCCACATGTTTGCGATATTTCACCATATTAATGCAAAAATCTAGTTGTAAAATCAATACGAGATCTATCTACATCTACATGCCTTGATAAAATGAAGTTTTAAGACTTTTGTATGAACCTTTCTGTAATGACGCTCTGGTGCTGGAATAGTAATTTTTCAAATTTTGATGTAAGATTATCTAATTTTTTAATTCTATTTTTGGATCATCTGTAAATCGAAGTTAACATTTCGGCTCACCCAAAATTTCTGTGGCAAAATCAAGAATGACCTATATCCTATAATGTTTAGTTTATTACATTATCAAATCATATTTCTATAATTACAGTCTGAATTCTTGAAAAAATTCATATATTAACATACAGAGACTCGAACTCGTACTAGGTGAAAAGCTCTTTACAAGTCAACAGTAGGATTCCTTTACCCTTCTTATGATCATATTTCTCCCATATGTATCCAGTCTGGTAATAATTGTAGAGCACGTTTATGTAACAATGTATACGGGCAATTTTGAATCAATAAGGGAATCCAAACAAGATTCCCATATAGCTGAAACTAGTTAGGATAGAAATAAGCAAAACCTTATCAAATTATTCCTCAAGTCCGTGTATATAACATTGGATATATCTTTATATGGTCCATCCATTGAAACAAGTTAATTAGAAAACAAATTACCCATTTCTTCCTTTTATCTGTAAACTTGAGTGAAAGCAAATGTGTGGGCGGTACCTTTTGAGTAGTGGTGAACTGTGGAAATGATCAGGTAATTTAATTTCATCCAGATGGGACCTCTCCAATAGGGAGGGTCATGCTTCGTGTTGCGTTTCATGTACAAGGAACTGTAGCCCACATAGACTTATTCATATAATAAATCTCTAATGCAATGCCAGATGCCAACACAAGAAGGTAACACATCATCACTTGGTTTTGGCAAGTGAACGCAATCCATAGTCGGTCCATAAAATGCACCTGGTTGGGATGAAGTCAAGTTGTTTGTCGAAAATCCATGAATCGTACATGAATTTGTAAACAGTTAGAAACTGATGCCCTCCCTACTCAAAATAGAGACAAACATAGTAACGTAGGCACTATATGACAATTGAAAAATGCTTCGAAGACAGAGTAGTTGTAGAAATAAAGTTACAAAGACAATACAACAAACTAAGGTTTATCTTTAAAAAAAAACTCTATGCAACATACCAATGGAATGATCTTTGCTGTGAAGGGGAAAAGGCTGACATAACCAATATGAGAAACAAATCTTAACTCTAGTTTTTCTAACACCTCCCATAACATTTCTTGGGTTGAGGACGGGCCTCTTGTATGTGTTTCTTTATCTGCTCAAGATATTAACAACATATTAAATTAATCTTGGTTCAGGAGCTAACTATCCAAGTGATACTTTATGTGCATTAGTACATATAAGAAAATATTAACAAAGCTAAATTAAAAGGTTCAATTTAGTGTTACAAGATCAATAACACAAGTAAAGCATACACAAAATCAACTGAAATTATATTAAAATAGCAAATAGATGCCATATAATCCTAACATCCAATTAATTTGAGGGTTTAAACTCAAAGCAAAGAGATGACGAAGTACAAGCCTACCTTTTCTGTATGGCTAGCAAAATCAAAATAACCTCCATTTATAGGATCAAGATGCATCTAGCAAAATTTGAGGTGTGTATCAAAAATGGATAATCATTTGTTCAACTTAATGCAAGAGACTCATCAATGTGTTACTTCTAAATATATGCTGCACCAATCAAATAACATTAAGGATATACAAGAAATGAGATGTGACTTGCTATGACAGGCTTAAGACTGAATAACCTGATTGAGGATTTCAAAGTCTGCGAGTATCTTAGTTGTCAAACCGTAATCCTACATCAATGAAGATTGTTAAGGATCATCAAGCAAAAATTGATCATATGTAAGATACCTGGATTCTTTTATAACCTTCTTAAATTTATTTTCTTCCATTACCAACCGCAATATTAAATGCATGCAATTTGCAGCAAGAAGCATCCAACACCTAAGATTAACATAACTATCTTCCTCATTTGGATGTGAAGCATGTGGACAGTCATCCAGCCCTGAAGGAGAGTGTTTAGCAATGAAAGAAACAATGCAGGTGTCATTGAGGCTTCTTCATTGAAGGAAAGCAAATTCAAAACATCTTCATGGTGTCAATAATTAAGATATAATCATAGCCATCAATTGTCAGAAGTTAGTTGCATATACTTCAAAAGGAAAAACTTGTGAAAACAAAAATAGTTTGAGGTTGTTGCCATGAAAACAAAAAACAACATAAATGGATGCAGAAAAAACCTTAGGATTTAATTCACAAGTTTCATATTGTCTCTCCTATACCAAAAATAGGCGCTCATCTTTTTTCCTGATTCAGGAAAATGATAATGAGAAAGAAGACAAGGTAATAGGCTAGTCAAGTCTCCACAAATGCATCATTTCAGAAAAGGATAAATTAGAATATAGGCTAGTTGTGGTTAACACATGTCCATGTGTAACCTCTAGCGATCATGAATATTCACATGAGCATCCCATGGCCTGAATATCTCCTGGAACTATATTTTTTGAAAGTAGAGAAATGTGCAAACAATAGAATACATGACTATGTAGATTCCAGTGGTTTAGTAGATGGTATAAGATGTATTTATGAACAAAATATAAGAAAAGCAAAAAAAAATGATACATTGTGCATAGGTGTGATGTTGGGACCCGATCCGGAAACCGGATCCCAACTGGAAGACAGAACGAGAGTAACAGAGAACGAAACGAAAACACAAAGTGGCGGATTACAAATCGTTACGAATAACAAAATGCGAATC
>JANIJH010000224.1:6704405-6717725 GCA_024520975.1 Erythroxylum areolatum | reverse complement strand
TTTTGTCTTTTGCAGATCAGGTCCACAAGTCCACCATTTGGCAGCGTTCCTTGATTCCTGGACACCACCCCTGCCACGAGCGACTCATCAGCTGGTGTCAACCTCCCCTCGGGTGGGTCAAGTTGAACACAGATAGCGCGTGTCGACGTTCTTCCTTCTCGGCCGCAGCTGGCGGACACCTTCGAAATAGTTCAGGCGACTGGCTTGGCGGGTTCGTTCACAATCTCGGTTGGTGCTCTTCAGTGGTGGCGAAACTCTGGGGGATGTATACAGGGCTCACGCTTGCTTGGAACCTCGGATTTCGGTGAATTGTATTAGAAGCAGATTCGACCGTGGCTTTACAGCTCATCTCTTCCTCGGTCAGCCGGTCCATGGTCCATAATAGCCTGATTCAAGGGATTCATGAATTATTTACGCGCAATTGGACGGTGGTATATCACCACATCTACCGTGAAAGCAACCACTATGCAGATTGGTTAGCGGGTTATGATGAGAATTTTGCGCTCGGTCCTACTTTTTTTGATCGTCCACCCGTCGGGTTCCATGTACTCCTTTTAGCAGATTTGTCGGGAATGTGTTTCCCGCGACTTGTTGTGTAATTGGTTATTTTTCCCTTATTACAAAAAAAATCGGCCGATTTAAACGTTTTCGGTCGGACCGTTCAGTCCGGTCCGATTTTCATAGCATAAACATTTCTCTTGTCTTTTCTAGAACAATGTTGCGAGAAGTGGGACTAGCCAAGTCTTGTGTTTCATCGTGATTTCATAGCATAAATATCAATCATTATAATAATAATAATAATAATAATAATGATAAATATACATAATTATTTTTTATAATTTGTAAGTAAATTCTATATTCATAAAATTTTTAGTGTATATATAGATGTAAATATTTTTTTGAACTACGTAAATTTCATGTTTGATATGGATAGTTTCAGTTTTTGCTTTCACGACATGGATCTCTCTCTCTCTCTCTCTCTCTAGATATATTTTATGTAAATGATTTATTCGATATTGTTTGTTTAGTCAAGAGGGTCATATAATTTCAATTAATTATGCACAAAAGCAAAATTTAAGTATGTTATAGTTTTTATAGTCTCTCAAAATTTTTTTATCTATAATGCTTATATAATTTAAATTTCTTTCTTATTTCTTACATAAATAAAACTAATACACAACAAATTCGGTCTGTCATGTTTTTAACTTTTTATTCACTTTTAACTTCGAAAAAAAAGCAGCCAGGTAAGTTTTATATTTTTGATTCATTATTTACTTATTAATAATATATATTTTATCATAACTATTAATTTAAAATACTGATGAGTGGTGAAGATTCTTCGGTGATAATACTCCAATGTTAAGAAAACTCGCTATTAAATTACTCAGTCAAACAACTTCTGCATTAGGAACATAATTGGAGTATTTTTAAACGTATTCATACAAAGAAACGAAATCATTTGGAACATCAAAGACTTAATCACCTTGTTTACGTTACTTATAATCTGATAATGAAGAACAAATATTTTAATATTTTATGGTTTTATTTTTTTTATTATTGATTTTATGATTTCTCTATTATGTATTTAGATCGTTTAGTAAGAAAATAACATATGATCCAGTTGATATTGATTGTATTGAACATACTAATTTTTTGATCAAAAAACAAGAATCATCACCTGATCTTGGTTATAATGAACTTGAAAGATAATTTATGAAAAAAATACATTTGTCACAACGAATGAATTAAGAACATCTATAGATGGTCAGTTGATATCTTATTTTAATCATATTTAAGTTAAAATTATACTGTATTACAAATTTACTATTGAGAATAATTTCATACATTACTAATTTATAATTTATTTTAACACAATTCAACAAGTTGATGCAAATACTTTAGATGAAAACGTAGTTTACGAATCTTTAAATAGCGTTGGAGAATTTGAAACTTTTGACGATGACGAGACACAACCTCTTTTAAAAATATAATTTTAACTTTTATTGTTATTTTAATATTTGTATTAGACTCATATTTATTTATTATTAATTCATTATATAATAATAGACATTGGTGATTTTTATTTCAAAAAAATATTTTATTTTTACTTATTCTTATAAGTTTTACTTATTATTTATTATATACTAGTTTTATAACGGTTCACTACCGGTTGAATCTCTAAACTTTAAACTTTTTCTTTGACTGATTTAATATCTAGTCCGATTTTTAAAACATTGAACTGATGACGTCCAAAACAGATCCTATGTGTTATCCTTCAAATGCGGTTTGAAGCTACCAAGGGTCACGTGAAGTTGAAGCTTATGAGATTAATAAAGCCATCAAATATAAAGCCCAAGTCCAGTCCGATGACAAGTGGAAGACGATAGACCTTTCGGCGGTGGCGATATTAGCACAAACACGTTCGGTGCAAGCGAATTACACCACTTGTCTACTTGTAACCCTCTCCATCTTAACTAAACATTGACTTTTTTAGCTTTTCTATATTTGCTTTCTATCTTTTCTTTTTGCATTGGCACTGGGATTGATATTGATAGGCGGTGCTGGATGCTTAGCATCAGGTTAAGGTGGTGGCGCTTGCTGAGAGTAGGGATGATAATCTAATTCGGATTAGGTTTTGATTTAATTTAAAATTAATAAATTAAATATTTAAAATTATAATTTATTAATTGAAATTAAATTTTAAGATGTTAGATGTTCCTATATTGTATTAACCACTGATTTTAATTACTATGGAGGTAGAACTTTAAGATCTTGACTAAATTTACAATTTTAGGATTTAAAACAATAATACTCGGTAAAAATCTCACTCGCACAAGCTTGTTATTGATATAAAAATACTGTGCACAAACTTGTATATTGATGTATATATCTGATTATGCATAAGAAACATGGCTGGTTCTTCTTCTTGGTACAAACTTTGAAGTTTCATCCCTCACTATGTACAATCTTTCAAGTAAAACACACTCAAATCATGCAAATTACATTAAGCTTTGAGAGGCTAGTAGTATTAGTAAAGTAGCCTACTAAAAACAGCAATCCAATGTGACTAAACAAGAAGAAAAAGGATTTGCAAGAGAGGTAGAACAAAGCAATTGGGGTATGCATAAGTGGTACTGCGAGGAGCTTCATTGGTACGGTGGCCGCGCCGATTATTGTTGTTTTGACGGTGCATATTCTGTCCCGCAGCGTAGAGTGGTATTAAGTTGGGCCCCTGATTCTGGCGGCTTCCTTCACCGTTTCCATTTCCATGCCCACTGCTTCCGTGACTACCACCATTGACGCCGGTGCTTCCATGAGCACCCTCCATTGGTATTTTCACAGTGGTTGTTGATGTCCTTGGAGTCTTTGGGTCCATGTCCCCGCGGTTCTGCTCCTGATTGAAGTCTAAAATGGAGACCATGCAGTAATGTATCAGACAAATTAGTTTAACTCAACTCAATTTATTTATAGAATTAATTAATTCATTTATTTTGCTAAAACTAATTTAATGATAACACTCTTGCACTTTTTGCTTCTCAAAGCCATATATTCCTTCCTGAAACTACTTAAATTCATATAATTGGGACATCCTTTGAGAAGTTAATGGACCCATATACCATACGTGAGAACTTCCTGGAATATCAATGTACCATTCCTCAGCGACAAGGCAAGGAATAAGTACGTAAGGTTCCTTCCACAAATAGAAGTTCTCCTTGTGGAATATAATCTTCTCTTGTGGCGGTGGTGGTGTGGTGGAGCCATGATCAAGAGCTATTTCCACTTCTTTGACCGAATCTCCTATTTATATACCTAGTGGCCTTGCCTATACGGGATTCATCTTTGTACTTTAATATGTAAACAGTGATTTAACGAGTTTATTATACAAATAGCAACCATATGGTGAATAAAAATCTTAATCAATCTAAAGCTACTAATTAAATTCCACTATCTAGGTTGGACCGTTTGTCAAGGCTATGATGTGGTTCTTTGGCTAACTTTGTGTTGAGATAATATTATTTATGTGTTTAAATTAGGCACTGTAGTTTTTTTTTCTTTTTAATTATCGTTATTTCAGTAACAGCTACAACTCATAGCAATCTGCAATATTCTATATCTTGTGATGAATGTTATGTGCTTCAAGCTTAGCAGACTCATTGGTTTGTTTATATATGGGCGACATAGATTTGAAACAAAGAGATTCATCGACTAAAGTAAAGAAAGTTCACGTTATTGAACAAGTAAAAGACATGCATGGAGTAGCGTATACAGCACCTGTTTGCAAGGCATGAACGTGGGCGTGATGTCCATGAAGAAGGTGGAACAGGAGCAAGAACACTAGGAGAGAGCAAAAACTCGCTCTTTTAGACCTCATAACTATGGAAGTATTCGTTCCCAGCACCCAAGAAAACAAAGAGGTGAAAGTGACTGAAAGTGTTCGTCCTGGAGATATGTTTCTTATAAAGAAAGCTGGCAAGGGCCTTGCTTGAAAGTGTCCGTCCTCGAGATAGGTTTCTTATGAAGAAAGGTGGTAAGGACCTTGCCTTTATTTGAAGTGTCTGTCTTCCCTTTTATAAAGAAAGGCGGTTAGCCTGGCCTTTACAGCTGGGACCACCTGATTTAGCCACCACGCATTTCTGTTTGTAATATATTCTTCCCTTGCTCCGTACCCAATCCAATCTCTGGTTTACTTTTTGTACGTGGTAATGAGTCGATTGATTTCAAATTGGTTACTTTTTAAATGTAAATTAAACAAATTATTAAGTATGTGATATATTTATAATTCAAATACATTAAACTTAAATAATTAATTTCATTTAAATATTTTTAGACTTAATTTAGTACCTATTTGGATGAGCTTATATCAGTAGACTTTTTGTCGGTGAAGTTTTTTTAAGAAGAGCTTTTTTAAGAAATTAGTTGACTGTTTGACTATCATTTAAAAAAAAGAACTTCATACAATAGACTGTTTGACAACATAAAATAAAAACACTTTTAATTTTAACTATATTTTATTTGCTAATAAAAATTATTTTTTCATATAAATATTATTTAAGATATATTAAACAATATGAAAAGTACATTATATTAATTATTATATAATTTTAAACCATATGAAACATAAATAAAAATATATCTAACCAAATCTTTTATATGGAATATAATATAAGTAAAATTAATATAAAAATAAATATTAAAACATATAAAAATGTCAAATAATATTATATAAATCTCAAAATAAACGTGAAGGTGTGTTTGTGGATATTGTAAGAATTATGTGAAAAACATAATAGTAAAGAAAACTAAAAAATAGGCTCACTAATTGATCTGAAAATTTTGTTAAAAATAGTATTTTTTTTTAAATTTTCAAATTTGAGCTTCCCAACAAATTATATTTTAGTTTTCAAAAATGATATTTTAATAAAAAAAGTATTTTTAAATTTTATAATTAAATATTTATTTTATAAAAAATTAACTTTTCCAATGAAAAAAGTATTTATTCACGGTCGAAAAAAAAATGGGCGCTTAATCGGTTATTTTTATATTATTATGATGAAAAGACAACTGGTACCATGATAGCCACAGCTTAATCCTATAAAATAAAATAATAAATCAAATCAATCGATGTGGATGTTTACATCCTTCATTCAAACTTTACGGTGGGAACGCGATAAAAGGTGCTGATAAGAAGGAATAAGCCACGGGGGATTAAAAGTTAAAACTGCGCTTTCTGGGTAGGCGTTGAGATTCCGAAATTTAAAATGAGGAAAGTTGAATTATAATTCAATTATTTGAAATTGCAGTAAATATAAGCTCATTTAGTGACAATCGAGTTTTACTGAATTTAAATTAAATCCTTTGGTCCTAAGAACTATATTTCTGTCTAAAATAACAATTTCAAAATTTCCTATATTAGTGTGACAAATAAATAAAAATAGGAATTTAATAACATCCATAACAAGTGAAAGATCGCAATACGCAGCAGAAATAAAAAAAATACAATCACCTATTGTATTTAAAAATTATGCTCATAATCAAAACATGTAAACAGTAAATAACTGACATTTATGAAGATTAATTGATACTAAAATTTGAAACTACGAAATTTTTATATATTTCATACTAAAAAATATGTTCCGTTTTTAACACTTAATATGATTATAAATAAATTTTAAGAATCTTTTTTTTAATGATAAAGAAAAAATTCCCTTAAACTTTTTTCTCGATTATTTTGCCGTACAAAAAAAAAGAATATTTCTATATCTCCGATTCTTTTCTAACGTAAAAAAAATCAAGAATATTTCTATATTCAAACTCTTCACTTTTTCTCTTTGTTGTTGTATATCACGTACAAAAAACGACAACTCAACGTCACAGTGTTTTTAAGGCTGCTTTTTACGCGCACACAACAAAAACTTTTTTATCTCCTCCGTACACATTAAAACTATAAAAGAAAAAAAATAGACACTTTTCTTATCATTCATGGACGTTCTTCATAAATGAAACATCACAATGCTTCATTCATAAACGACGCCTCCTTTTATAACCTTTTGGTTAATGATAAATTCAAAACAATAAACCACCTGACGTCAAAATAAAATTATTTTATTTTATTATTATTTATAAAATAAAATAAATAAATAATTTTATTCATTCATTTTATACAAGAAAATTTTCAATATTAATTATATTTTTTTGTACTAGCAAAAAATATAATAATATATCATATAGATTATTTAATAAATTATCTCGTAATAAATTAAATAATCATAAACAATCAATTTATACTCGTAAGTGTGTGACAACATAGGTTCATCACTAAGCCGGTAATAATTAATCTAATTATTTACTAATAAAGGTTGGCATCTAGTAACACTCTTCAATGATCGAATAATATGAAATAACAATCTTACAAAGACAAAACCTTTGTTTAAGGATAATGTATTATTACCTTCCATCAATACAACTTTGGATTATTCTAAAGAATGATTTAACTGTCAAATCTTATTAAATAATCAACTATGTTACATGTCGATCATTAATGGTTGGTGAATGACTTAGAAAACTCCATTTTCTCACTCATTCAATCACCCTGATCAAGGTCTTGAAACAACCATTAAGATCAATGACAACATAGAATTCAAATTCATTAACTATAATCGATGGATCCCATCTTGACTCACCACTAATCAGATAGGTACTTAATTTTATCCAATAATCATTCAATTAGCATTTTTACACACTAGGTATCCGACAGCAAAACATAATAAGTGATTTATTAATTATTATGATGATCTCAGGTCAAAAGGAAAAATATGCATTTAAATCCTTATAAAATATCCAACTTGACAATTCATAGGTAATATTAACCATTGAGAATTCTCAGTTTGGTTAGTTCAATGATCATATCTCCATATGTATAATTTATATATGTATTTTAGTAAATGAGATCTATTAATATATATCCAATAGATATTATATATATATATATATATTGATCTAATCGGATCATTAAAGTCCTTATTTGATGATCTTATGATTAAGAACATTTTAAGATTAAATCCTAAAGACTTGATTCTAATATCATAACCTCCATTATGATGACAAGTGTATAAATTTAACCAATGACTTATCATATTATAATAAAAACAATAAACTTAATAAGATAATAAACTTATTTGTCATGTTATTAATCAAAATTAATAATCACAAAATTAAAGTGTTCAATCTATTACATAATCATTGGGTCATGGATATAATTCCAACACTAAGACCATCCTGGTGTGCCCAAAAAAGAAGAATATACTAAAATGTTAGATTAATTGCAATTGATTAAAAAAAGTAAATTTTAGCTCTATTAAAAGGGTTAATTGTAAACAAAAATTCAAACTTTATTAAATTTTGTATTACTAACCTAATAGTTAAAAATTGGTGCTAAAATATTATAATTTTTAATTTTTAACAAAAATAAATCAACGTCAAATTCTTTATTAATGGAAATGATATGATATATTTGTATTTTGGTCACGGGAATATTGTATATTATATTTAGGTTAGGTATGAATTTATTCTATAATAAATTTCAAAAATAAAAATTCTAAAATAATTATATACTCCTTTGTATTTTTTACTTTATAATTATTTTAAGGTGTTTAATTTTTAAATTTATTAAATAAAATTTTTGACACAAATACAATATATGACAGTCACAAAATAAAAATATTAACTTAAGGTAGCTCATCACATTATCTATATTAACAAATAATTTAATGTCAAGCTCATTTTACTAAAAATTAAAATTTTAAACATTTTAGTGCACTTTTTAAAGTTTAAATTATTATTACAAATCTGGTTAAAGTAAATTTTATAAATTATAAGTTTATCTATAAAATTTATTATTAACTTAATTTTATAGATAAAATCATAATTTTTAAGTTGAGTTCTCTATCTAATCCATGTCTTTACCAATTATTTCCTCTACAAGATCCCTCCCCTGTTTTTAAACTCATCCATCCATTCATTGGATGGATGAAAATATTTGAGAACAGGATAACAGAGTTATGAGAGTAGAATAGATTCCCCTTTTTTTAGAAGACTAAATCACTTATTTTTATTACTTTATTTTATAAAAATCTATGTACTCAATAAATAAAGCTTACAAAAATTAGATAGAACAAAAATGGAGGCCCACGGAATTGAAGATCTTGCGTCTTTTCCGTCTTCCTATAAATGGCAATCTTTGCTTACGCGAGAAACTCCTTCACCGATCTTATTTGTTGCGATGTCCAATCGCCGCAGCCCCGTCCTCATCGTCCCATTTGGCAACCGTCGCGTTCTTCTCGTCGCCTTTTCCAGAGAAATTAACACAACTCTTACAGCGTATAGCAGTTTTGTTCTTGAGTTGGTAAAGATGTGGATTAGACGACGAATTCAATTTGAGAATTTTAGAAATTAACGTTTTATTGATTAAAATAATATATAAATATTAATAATTTAAACTATTCCTAATTTACCTATTTTAAATAATAAAATAATAACTCTGTGTTACTGTGACGAGACACATAATAGAAGAATGTTTATTAATATTTTTGTTTTTAAAAGTTTAAATTAAACAATTTTTATATATTAAAAGATATTTTAACTTATATTTTAGTTAAAATAAAAAATGTACTTTTTTATTGAATATTGAGAAAAGGCTTCTCTGAATTTTTAATTCCTTTAGTCCAATTTGATTTATTTATTGTATAGCTAAAATTTTAAAAACATTTAAACGAAAATGTTGAAAAAGTAGTAGCGCATATTCAATTATTGTTTTTTCATCGTAAAAAAAGAACATAGTTGCAATATAGGATGATCTACGTTTAAAACATTTTTTATTTATTTAGCCAAATTGTAAAAAATAAATATAATATAAAAGGGATTGAAATGATACTATATATTCCTTATTATGCTTCAAAATTGTTAATGACATTGTCTTCTCTTTCCCAATTGCAAATAAATTCAAGAAAACAACATCTAAAGCCAAAACATTGCGGTAAAGGAATAGATTAATGTACCAGAACAATTCAAAATGATTTACTCAATAAGAAACTCTATGTGCATTTAACAAAAAGTGTATATAAAATTGAAATTGAAATTGAATAAGAATATGTTTGTAAATACTTCCTCCGTAATATATTAGTAAAATGTGAAAAATAACTAAACAAGTGCTTCTAGTAAAAAAAATGATCTCAATTGATACAAAAATAATTTTATTCCATACATCATTTATTATTTTATTAATATGTTTAATTACTTGATGATTAAGTTTTCGAAAGCAAAGGAACTTAATGATTCTAAATGGGGAGTACTTATTTTGTTTTATAAGGATATGGTGCAAAGGTAACACGAGCCTTAGTTACGTTTATGAGATCAAATGAGAAAGTGAATAAATAAAGAAAACATAAAAATAGCTATTTTTTTCCATAACTTAGAAAGAATTTTTTGAAGCTGAAAATTTTTAAACTTTCTTAACGACCTTTACAAAAGTTAATCAATCGGATGTTGTTAATGTCTTTTTGTGCCTTTCTTAATGCATGAACCTCTTAACGGATTAGGATGTCATTAATGTCTTTATACATCTTTCTTAACGCGTGAACCTTTTAACGGGTCAAAAAATCCGAACGTTCACGACTTACTTAAGTAGAAATAGGAGATATTAATAACAATATATAGTAAACCTATTGGCCTTCCCTATCATAGGCCTAATGCATATTCAACTCACACTAATTAGAGTCCATTTTTTCACTGGACTTTAGCTCATTAAACCTAATCTTTAGCGAGCTACTTTATGGTCTTTAACCGGATCAAATTCAATTTACTTATTCGTAAAATCGTAACTAATTGTTGTCAAATTTAGAAAAATTACTAACATATGGCAATATTGCTTAATGTCAAATATTATTTTTCTATTAAAAATTAAATATGTAATACTTCTTCATAAAAAAGTGTTCATCTATTAATTTATATTTTATAGAAAGATAATGAATGTTTTAAATATACAAGAATATTTGCACCAGGGACCATCATATATTTTGTAAACAATCAGTGCTAGTATATACCAATTAGAAGATGTTAGAGTAGAGCTCTAAAGGTAATCACCTTTAGCACGTTTTGTACAAAGTTATGTACAAACTTTATTTTCAATAATAAAGAAAGGCATATTTTATTAATTTAGTGTTCATTATTTATGAATTGATATTGATTTATAAGCAAATTAATGAATTCTATGATACATAACATAGCATGAAGGAAATTATGATATGATCATACTACTGAGATTCATTTCATATGCAATTATGTCAGTATCTAAATTATCCATAATCATAGAATTAGTGAGATTGGGCATCATTAATTCGAATGGACTAGCACATGTCAAACTCCTTGATTTGATCAAGCACTGGATCTCAAAAACTATAAATATGAGATGTCTAGAGTTGAGATATGGATGCTTACTAGAGGTAGTAAGTACATTAGATGACCTATCATGAGATTATTACATAGATGTTCTATTCTAATGTCAATGATAATTTTACCATAGTAATAGTAAAAGTATCATTAGACTTAAGGTACTTAAGGATGTCTTGGACACTGATTTTATGTTTTAACTCCATTCCTTGTTGTCTTGCAGAGGTCGCTCATAGAATGGTGATTGGATACAGCTTGAGATATTCGAAGGTAATTAAGTAGTCAGTAGAGGATTCACTACTTTTGTGATAGCAGAAGATGATACTCACAACCTCTTGCACTACAAGCAAAATGTAAATTAGCGATGGAAACTTAGCAACCAAAAAATTTTCGTCGAAAACGGAAAGCATATTTCTGTTGCTAAAATTGATTGATTTAGCGACGGTACTAATACTCGTCGCTAAATTTAGAGAAAAATTGTCGCGGCAAAATTTACAACGGATGTTAGTGACGGAACAATATAGCCGCCGGTAATCACTATAATTTAGTGACGAAAAATTACCGACGGAAATATATACCGTTAAAAATTAGCGACAGAAAGCATATTTTTGTCACTAAAATTAAGTAATTTAGCGACGGTACTAATACTCGTCGCTAAATTTGGAGGGAATTCGTCGCGGCAAAATTAGCAACGAACTTAGCGATGGAACATATACCGTCGCTAAAAATGGAGGAAATTTTTGGCGGTATAAAAAATTTTGAGTTTACCTACGAAAAATTTCGTAGGTAAATTCCGTTGGTAAATGGATTTAGCGACGGAAATTTTCTTTTCATCGGTAAAAAGGCGGGAATTATTGGTTGTATAAAATTTTTTTGAGTTTACCTACGGAAATTTTCATCGGTAATTTCGTCGGTAAATGCTTTTTAAATCTAAACTCACCCGACATCTCCCTCCCACTTGTGTCTTCTTCTTCCTTCTTCCTACATCTTCTCTTCGGTTTTCTTGGAGCCCATTTCTCTGTTGTGGACTCCTTTTCTGCTCGACGACGTTGTCTTCTCCAGCTATTTTCATCATGTCCTTCGGTTGAGGTATTTTTGCAACTACTGTTATGTATTTTTTCATATATTAGATGAAAGTTAATTTGAGTATTTATTACTTTCGTTTATTTTTGTATTTTATTATTAGAAAATGACTTTAAGGTATAAATGTTAGTGATAAAAGGGACAAGACGCGATTTTAGTTATGATGTTGAGATAAATTTTTAATGCATGTAAGATGCTTGATGAAATGTCTGTTATTTGAAAAAATGATTTCAGTTCTTTATTTTCAGTTATGTTTTAGTATGAATTTCAATATTTTAATTCTTTTACTTGAAATAATAAAGTTCTCTCCATGGTGGCTTCTAGAGAAACTAAACACTTTGCAGGTAAATTTGAAAAAATAATTTTCAGCAAATTTACTGACGAAAAAAAATTCAATTGGTAAATATATTAGATTTACCGACGGAAAAAATTTCGTCGCTAATTACCAACAGAATTAAAAAATTCGTTGGTAATTTTCTGACAGAAGAATTTACTGACCGAACAAAATAACTGTCGGTAAATTTACCAACGAAAAATTTCCATCGTTAAATTTACTAACGGCCATATCTCTGATACCCTTTTTCGTCAATAAATTATGTCGCTAAATAAGCTTACCGATGGAATATGTACAAATTCTGTTGGTAAATTTCATCGCTAAACTATATTTTTCTTGTAGTGCTGTCGGGGTCATTACTTGGAATTCTCTGGTTGGAGTATATGTGTTATGATGAATGTCTTCATTAACATATAGAATAATAAGTCTCAGGACAATAACTGATATCACTTAGGTTAAATTTGACGTAGTCAGTCTAATGAGAGTTGATACTTTGCCTATACTCATAACTAAGTTAGGTATAACATGGTGAAAGAATGAATTGAACATCAATTATCTGTGAGAGGGTTCGTGACGAGCACATATTCGTTCGTCAAATCACTTACTTTTCGTTGGGTGTTAATTCAAGTAGTCAACATAATTAGAAACCTAATGGATCACACGTATAAGAGTAACTCAGAGGATTTATAAAATAGTTTTGTATAGAGATCCATTATATGGAGAGCAATAGAATTAAATGGATCCAAATGAGATTGAGATATGTCCTGATGAGATCACGACATCAATATTACTGCAACAGATCTTCGGTGCTTTTTACACCCGGAACTAGATAAAATCGACCCAGTGTGACTGGACCACCTCAATGTGTGTGTGTATATACATATATATATATATATATACATATATACATATATATATATACATATATACATATATATATATATATATATATGTATTAA
>JANIJH010000224.1:6673530-6684743 GCA_024520975.1 Erythroxylum areolatum | reverse complement strand
CACCGAAGTACAATAGATTTACCCAAGATTTTACTGAGCCGACACCACTTAACTCTTGACACTATCTCTCAACCTCGCTTCCTGTAAAAGAATTTTATACTCAATAGTATGACCATCTTGTGCTAACCTCAACAGAGAATTTTGTCAATCAATCTTTTAATGAAAGGTCAATAAAAGAATAACTCAATTGATTAAAATAATAAAGAACGAAAACTAAATATACTTGAAATAAACTAGAACAATTTTCCGATGAATTCCGCTTCTCTAAAATGGATTTGAAAATTGTTGACAAAAATTAGAAGTATTACACAATACTCTTAACTATCTTATGGCATCGAACAACTCTCACTCGTCTCCCAGTTCTGTCCACTTATTTCAGCTCTCATAATAACCACAACAGTCTTGGTTCTCCAACTTACTCCTACTTTCACAACTGATAACCAACTTTTGCACGAACCTATGATCTGTACCCATCTAATCTAAACGATGAACAAAGTCATGTAATTAGCTAAGGTATCGCCCCTTCTGCTGTCATTGAGATTAATAGACTTGAGACCAACCCTTAAAGGGATTAAGTTTTGAAGAACAACAACGTGAGTCACCCCGAAGAATTCAAAAGACCCAGCCGTGAGTCACTCCTAGCCATAGACACAGGTTTTCATACCCACATCCAAAACACCCCCAAGAGATAAAAACCCAGCTGGAGACTAACACCCAAAGGATAAAAACGCAGCTGACACACTTCACACCCAATTCACATCGACAATCATGTATTACCTAATTCACCAAAGATACGATTGTTTCCCATTTTAGAAAGAAGTCTTCACACTCAGGTGATGTATCACACCCCTTCTCAAGCCTTGCTCAAGATAGATTTCAATCTAATACGAGATTCTTTCTCAACTAGAAGATTATCTATATAACTTTTCTAAGTTAGAGTTATATTTGCACAACAACTCTATCCAAGAGGTCAATTCAAGTAAGACTTTATATGAATATCCAATAATAAAAAATGCCAAGATTAAAATAGTAGGAGATTGTAAATATCCTAACATTTCGTATGAAACTAGCATAATATGTATTTTATAATTACAATCAAATCCTAGATGATAGAGGGATAGGAATATCTCTATGATGATGATGAGTCCATATAAATAATGTGGTTTTATATTCTTAACAAAGAAAAAGAGTTAAAAGCCATGTAAATGTTTTTTCTACAAGAAAATATTTGTGACCAAATGAGAAACATAAAATATTGATGTAAACATAAAAAAGGAATTTATATTGATCTAAGATATGATAAAACAGAAACCAAAACGAACGAATAAGAAGATAACTCGGCACAATCATCGACTCGTAGTCCACCGAAATAGACACTCAAGAGTCCGATTAAGGGTTAGGGATGGCAATTGTACCCGAACCCGATGGGTATCCGATAAAATTACCCGAACAAGGACGGGTATGAGGAGCAAATTTTTACCCGTGGGGCGGGTATGAGGGGTTACCAAAAATACCCGTCGGGTATCGGGGAGGGTATGAAGATACCCGTTTATCCGTTATATAGTAATTACAATTTTGTCATTATATATATATACATACAAACCCAGCAATTAAATAAAGACAAGCTTATTTAAATTCAGTATGTATGTATGAATGTAGCAGGAAAATTTAAAAGAAAAACAAATAGCCCATTCATATTAAATAAGCTTATCTTTTAAAAAAAAGAGGCGGATAAACGGGTACCCGATGGGGGTCAAACCCCCAACGGGTACGAATATGGGGGTGCCAAAAAATCCCTGACGGAGATGGAGGCGGATATGAAAGTGGGGGCGAGTTCATGGGGGGATACGGGGGATGGCATACCCGCCCTATACCTGCCCCATTGCCATCCCTATTAAGGGTTTAGGCACCGTACTGCTTGGTGGAAAAACCCTACCAAAGGAAAACTCGAATTGGAGTGGAGAGTCTTGGAACTGGATATGCACAATAACTTGCACTTTGATTTACCTAATTTCTTATAACCAAGTGATCAGTGTGCTAAATTTATTTGCGAGTAAATCCAATTCTACATAACAAACGACTATCATGAACTTAATTTTCCGCTAATAGTGAAAATATAAGTGCAAATAGGTCCACTCTATCGAGTAAACACGTAGCTCTTTGATATCTTACATCTCCAAAACAACAATAATAACACCAACAACTCTACTACATAAGGCTTTCTTTTTGTAAGAGTCTAGAGAGCTCTTTGATATCTTTCATTTCCAAAACAACAACTCTTTCTTTTTGTAAGAGTCTAGAGAGCTCTTTGATATCTTTCATTTCCAAAACAACAACTCGAGTATAAGACTTTCGCAGCTTTTCCTTTGCATTTTTATAAAGAGACTATTTCTACAGGTCAAATTTATGTTTTTTTGGTCACAAAAGAAACCTTACGTACCAATTACTCCAAGACTCACATATTTGTCCCAATATGTTTATTAATTTAAATCTCTCGTATTGGAGTGACCGTTGAAAATTTACATTTTCTCGAATGACTAAGGCTATGTTTAGTTGAAGGTTTATTAATGAAATGTAATATTATTTTATAGTTTAGGAGGAGGGTTTATAATGAAATGAAAATGAATGGAATAGAAGAGGAGAGTTTCATATTACATATCATTCGATCCTAAATAGTAAAAATAAGTCGGAGTTTTAAGATGAAATGTAAAATGATAGACAACTTTTTACTATATTACATTATAAACCTTTCTTTTAAACAATATTTCACTATATTACATTATAAATCTTTTCGTCCTTCTCAAATAACAATTTTTTAATATTACATATATTTACATTCCATTCTATTATAAACTATTCCTTTCCATTAAAAACCTTACATTCAACCAATCATAGCGTAACTAAAAAAGAAAACAATTCAAATTTATAAATATTAGTTGAATTAATTTTCGTTATGTTACTCTAAATTATTATTAAATAATTTATTGAAGCCACAAAAGTTACATATTATTATATATACCCATCAATTTATTAGTGCACACTCATTAAACCGTAACCAATTTTATGTAATTATATTGACCAAACAAAAATTAGCTGGTATTGAAAAAAGATTATATCATATCAGATATTTACTGCAAAATTTCATTTTACCAATTATAACAGTTAGTATAGAGGTAAAAACTAAAACACTTGAAAATACAAGATAAAAATTGTAAATTAAAAAGGTAATTAAAAATTTATGTTTAAATATTTTTAAGTGTAAAAATTACTTATTATATTTAGAAAATAAATTTTTTATATTTATTTTAATAAATTGAGCTTATGACTAAAAATATTTAAAATATTTTTAATTTTTGTTAGTATATAAATTTAGATTTAAATTATATAAAAATTAAAAGATTTTTTTTTAATGTTAAAAAAATTTATGCCTATGATATTCAATATTAGCGGATACTGATGGTGCTGTATTGTACTTATGTACAACTTTAAGAATGACTGTCATTCCACACTTGGGAACAATGGTGGGATTATTAATTTGGGACATCCATTTGATGACTTTAATAAATAATAATAAAAACGTCTTTGATCGGCCAGTGTAAATCTTGACGTTGCGGAGAGCATAGGGCAAGTATAATTTAATAGCCTTTTCAATGTTACCAACTACTAACCTCAGCGTTGAGGGCCCTTCATTAAATATGAAGTTTTCTGCACACTCTGATCAGTATTTATAAGCTGGAGGAATTGTCATCGTCTCTTCACACAAACTTGTTGGTTTCAACTTGCAAGTGCTCTCTTTCTTCCATGGCGCTACAAGTGGTTGCGTTTCTTCTCTTTGCTTTGGCTCTTTCTGGCATCGAGTTCTCAACATGCCAAGTTGTGAAAGGCAAGGTCTCTTGCCTCGACTGCCCTGGAAACTACAACTTCTCAGGTTATTTGATTTTGGAAAACACTTGTCGAAAACAAGTAAAAAGATTCTACCAGAAATTTGAAACCTGTTATTCTGGAACTTATTCTTTGATGTGTTGCTTCAGGTGTTAAGGTTGAACTCAAGTGTGATAACGTGAAGAAATCGGTCACAACAGGGAGTGATGGGTCCTTTGACATTGAATTTCTTGTACAGACCTCGCCAGAAACTCCTAAGAACTGTGTAGCCAAGCTTCTTGGTGGTCCAACCAAGCTCTATGCTTGGAGGCAAAGCATGGTTTCAAAGATTGTAAGGTCTCGTAATTCCAACTCCTACACGATCTCCACCCCACTTGCCTTTTCTACCACTTGCCCGTCCTCCACAGGAAAATGTGGTGGTGGAAGGGACGTTGGCTCGTCCAAGACAATCGATCTTCCTCTGCCAAGGGAATGGGGATTCGCACCATCTAGCTACTATATTCCCTTCTTTCCTATTATCGGTATTCCTTAGTCATTTCTTTGGATTTGTAATGCTTTTGTGGGTAGTATGCGATGCATAAGAAACATAAAAAGGTATGTCTCATGTGTGTATCTTGTTTGAAGTGCGTAGTAATTTAACATAAAAAGGTATGTCTCATGTGTATCTTGTTGTAGTAATTTAGTATTATGGAAAGGATGCTAGGTGCTTAGATGTGCATCAATAAAGGTTGCCAACTTCATGTACATATTATTAGATGTGCATCAATATAGATTTGTTACCTATGCCCCAACTCTCTCGTACGTTTTTACTCGTACCATTTTCGTCCATGTCACATAATCTCATACAAGCTTTTGTAACATACTCTCAGTTTTTGCTTTGCTTTGATTGCATTCAAATCAGTTCAGAGATGTTGGTAAGGTTCGTACAAAGCTGTAATTGCGTCTCACTTGTAAATGTGGAAACATTCCAAGTACATACGGATAGGTAGCTGCACCAAATTAGAAACTCGTCATGTTTGGAAAAAATTTCAAAAAAGTTTGAATTTAATTTAAAATTTGATAAAATTTGTTTTTTTAATTTTAAACTCTTGCTTTTTTAATTCTAATTTTATCCATTGCAATGTCAAATCAAAACGACAACTTTGCGATAAATCAATAGAAATTTTAGGATTTATATTTTTAAATTAAACTAATTCGAATAAAACTATATAAATTTCATTTGATTTAATGGATTAATTTAAATTTACTCTATAAAAAAGTTTATACTAATCAGAGTGGATTAAAAAAAACAGGGTCAAGGCCTAGTGTAATGTAATTGACTCAAAAGTTGTCCAAGTCAAATCGCTCGAAAGAAAGATTTTTGAATTTATGGTTAAATTTATCAAAAATAATTTTTCTATTATATAAAGGTAAGGTTACGTGTTATCAAATCTTTTTAGAGTCTATTTTATTACGAGAATTCAAAATGAATTGAATATGAGGGTGATGATAATGCTTATAAGAAGATGACATTGCCGGCTGGGGATGGGACTCGGCCAAGGCCCGAATTAATTATTTTTTAAAAAAGTAAAATGACATCGTTCGATATTCCCAGTCGACATGGACCTGGGCCCTTCTGTTATGTCTAATCGTGTAATTGAATTGAAGAGGAAAGAGGTGTCCAGCTAGTATTTTTGTTATTTAATAAAATACATTCCATTCAATTCAATTTCAAAACCAACGCAGGGTATCCTCTTTTCCTCACCCATGCCACCATCCGATTGACGTCACGTCAAAGTATTTGATCTAATACAGATACAGTGGCCATGGCGATTCTGTACTCGGTGGTGGCTCGGGGCACGGTGGTGCTGGCGGAGTTCAGCGCTGTTACGGGGAACGCCGGAGCCGTTTCCAGGAGGATCCTTGAGAAACTTCCGTCGGAAGCTGATTCGATGCTCTGTTTCTCGCAGGACGGATATATATTTCACATACTCAGATCCGACGGCCTCACTTTTGTCTGTATGGCCAACCACTCCTTCGGCAGTACGTATCTTCCCATTGCGAGTTGTGTCATTGTCTTCTATTTAGTTGCAATTTTGGTCCCCAGAAAGGTTGATGGTTTCTTTTATGGGTTCTGATTTAGACTCATCTTTCGCATTATTTCGTTGCAATTATTTCGGTAGTTGGTGACCTCTATTGCAAGGCTTTAAGTTTCTACTGGAATTTCCTTGCAAGGCTTTAAGATTAGCTAGTTCAAATTTCAAGTAATGGATATCAATTAAGAATCTTTCTTCTTGAATGCAACTATTACTGAGCTTCCCTTGCTTCAAAATTTTAATTGCCGTACCAGTTGTTTGTGCTGGTCTAGGCTGGTGATTTTATCCAAAGACCTCATTTGCCAACAATTAAATCATCAAAATTGGAGACATCTGTCGTCAATCTTCCTTTTTCGTTGGGGTTTTATGTTTGCTTTTGCTTTTTGTATCTTTAATCTGGTAATTGGAATATGCATCGGCAGGGGCAAGGACAGAGTTGTAATTCTCATATTTTTTATTTCAATTACGTGGCTCGTTTAGTGAATTCACGATTAGATATGTAAATTATTGCGGTTGTAAAACAAAATTCTGTACGGACTTTAAATAGGAAACTGGAACTTGAGTGGTTAATTTCTCCTCTCTTTTCTGAATTCTATGCTCAAGCATACCGTTGCATTTCCTCTTATTTATCTCCACCAATAAGGTTGCAGTAAATTAGTTACAATTCGTTGCTCCATTACCTTATGCTATTTGTTATATCAACTAAGTTTTACGCTTCAGTTTCCTGGGTTTCTTGTTGTTTTAAGTACATAATGTATCTGTTCGGTTCTTGATAATGTATCTCTTCTGTCCTTGATCTAGGAAGAATTCCATTTTCATACCTGGACGACATTCACATGAGGTTCATGAAAAACTATGGCCGAGTGGCCCACTATGCACCTGCCTATGCTATGAATGACGAATTCTCTAGAGTCTTGCATCAGCAGATGGAGTTTTTCTCTAGTAATCCGAGTGCTGACACTCTTACTCGCGTAAGAAGCGAAGTTGATGAGGCAAGTATCTTCATTATCTGGAAATCTGAACTTTTTTGTTTGTCATATATTGCTCAGTTCAACTTTATGTATTCATGTTGGTCATGCTGCATGGCGGTACGTTATACTTTCTGAGCGTCTTGTCTTTCAAATTCACGAAATGCTACCTATTTCATTTTGAATATGCACACCTTCCTAGCCATTTACCATCTGCATCTTCTGTTGTCAGAATTCTGGACTGTTTTGTGAAAGATAATAATTTCTGTTTGCATTCTAACAAAATTGACATAATTGCTTTTGCAATGTAAATCGTAATTTATCACAAATGCTGTGTGTTGCCTAGAAATTGGTTTTACTTGGTACTATATTTAGTTCCATTCAAGGCATGCAAGTCCAGCTCTTTTGTCTTTGTGACTTCTCCAGAGGTCAAACTCATCCATCCTCTTCTTTTGTTTTTTCCTTTTCAATTTTTTCATTTTGAAAACTAGGATTTGAAACAGAGGTTCCTAGACAATGGTAACTTTTACCTTTGCTCTAAAACCAAGATCCCTTTTCAAGTTTGTGGCGTATAAAGTATACTTCCTGTGTTGTATATTCCTTTAGTTTTCTTGTTTATCTGTTTTTGTGTACAAGTGGAAATGTTGGAACTGGTTGGTTTTAGGTGTTTTTTGTGCTTAAGCAAGTCAATTGCAGATTCGAACTATTATGGTTGAGAACATAGAGAAAATATTGGAGAGAGGTGACCGAATAGAACTTCTTGTTGATAAAACTGCGACGATGCAAGATGGTGCTTTTCATTTCAAGAAACAGTCTAAACGCCTCCGCAGAGCTCTTTGGATGAAAAATGCCAAACTATTGTAAGTCCCCATGATTTTGCCACTTGAGTTGTAATTTGCAAGTTGCTTTTTTTATTTTTCTGTTTTACTGATCAAATAACTAAAGACTCAAAATTTCATACCATGTTTTGTTGGAGGGAAAAGGAAAGATAAAAAGAAGGAAGTAAAAGAGCCAAAAATCTTAAAAGTCAGAAATGATGATAAAAGAAATTATTGGGAAGTGTTGCTTCTGATAACATATAATGGCCTTTGTTTATAATTCAACTTCTGTTGTTATTCCTCTCTAGTTGTCATATATCTTTGCACTTTGTACACTTCTATGCATATCAGTAAGAAAACCTTCATAAAGCTTACATTGAAGTACTCTCTCGTTTCTCCATCTGTGATGTTCATCTTATCCTATCCAGTCATGAATATGCTAGTGTGATTTACTCTTAAACTGACTGATGTAAGTCTCTGGGCTTCTCTTCTATGTTTGCAGCATCCTTAATTAACTCTCTCTGTAATTATTAGAACATTTTTTGGTCTATGCAAGATTGATGTTCTTTACTCACTTTACTTGGTTAGTGTTTGAGACGATGTACTAGAAGGGAATGCAATTGGAGATGTATTATTGGAAAGGAGAATGTAGTGTAATGAATATTTAATAAAATTAAACTTGTAGTTATAATTCCATTGTTGAACGATAAATGTGCACCTAAACCAAGGAATGAATGCTGGAATTACATCCCACCTGCCATTACACTAAAACGATCTCAGTTCACAACTGTGGGAGATGGGTCTGTCCTTGAGCTATCTCTCCTTCCACTAGAAATTGTTAATAATTTGTTTAGTAACTATTATATGAAATTGTTTGTGCTAAAAAACGTACATGGTAATTTATTGTGGCACAAGACGGTATCAGTGATTTTCTTACTGTAGTTGTCATGGAAATATCATTCATGTTTTAAGTAGTTAATTTTAAAAAATTTATAAGATTTCGAGTGACCAAAGAATTTATATTGACATTGCAGGGCACTTTTAACGGTTGTGATTGTTCTGTTTCTATACCTAATAATCGCTGCCTTTTGTGGAGGCATCACTTTAGCTTCTTGTAGATCTTGAATTCCGGTTTTGATGGTGTTGAATTTGCGCTGAGGTATTCCATGACCATTTGCAAGAGTCAACTACCTGAATTATGTCGAGGGGCAGCTTCATTGAATTATCAAGTTTTAAGGAGTACATGATATCTATGTATCTATAGAATGACCGTAACAAAATCATAGATTTTCGTACTGTTGAGGCTTTTGGTACAAGTAATTTATATGATTTGGGAAGCCTGATACGAGTATCAGATCTTCTGTGCTACTTAATCTATTTCAACCTTATTTTCGTCTCAAAATGATGTCGTTTTAACGGTGTCGTTTTGGATACATTTATACATAAAACGACATTATTTTGGAACTGAAATAAGGTTGGAACAGATTAAGTGATACAAAAGATCTGAACCCTTGACACGGCGTTTTGCATTCCAATTACCTCTTCAGGGAGAATCTGTATACATTCTGTACATGCCTGGATCTTTGGTGTGGTCAATTTATGGGGTTCGTAAGGTTATTTATTGAGTTGCCGTATCAAAACAAATGTTGACTGAGCATGATGGCGTTATATATTAGCTGCCTTGGTTTATACGGTGTTGCTTAGCCCCTGTCATTTACGTATCTTGAAAAGAACATGTGATAATCACTAAGCGTTTTTTGTGTGATTGAGCTGCTCCTAAAAGATTGTAGGATATAGGGTAGGGTAAGACGGTGTTTTGGAGGAGGAGAGAAACCTATTAACCAGTTATGTAGGCTAGTTCATCTTAATATGGTCTTCTATGAACTGTATATTCTTATCTCCTCTCCTTGCTCTGCAACATAGATGGTCAACTGTGTGATCCCTTCATCTCCTTAAGTTTAGGACTAAATTCCAAGTACTATAAAGATCAAAAACTCTTGTCAAGTTCTCGACAACGAATGAGTACTTTAAAACAGTAAAAGATATAGTAAAAAAATGGTCTCATCATCAATATGAACTTTAACCTAATACCTTGTGAATAAGAAAAGTGGTAGTTTCTTGTGTGAAATTTAACAGAAAGGAGGACATTACATGGCATTGGAAACATCTTTTAGCTGCAAAAGGAACTGAAGATTTTTAAAGCCACTCGTATTGACATAAAAACGCAGCCTGGCCGATCCTGTGTGCCAAGGGAGGTTGAACAATAAGCAGCATTAACTTCCTCTAACCCACTTCCTTCCTTCCATTCATGGTCCTCTCCAAGTGTTATCTGTCATAAAACAGTGGCAAGATGTTTCTTTGGTCCTAAGACAACGAAAAATTACTGGAAGCAAAATGATAAATCGAAATTAGTAGAGCAGCTTTCTTCATGTCAGTCGATCCAAAGGTTCAAGTTACACTGAAAATTGGTAGTAAGTTGGCTTTTAAAATGTTATCATCACTTGTATTTAATTTAATAGTTTGTTAAGTAATTTATTTAAAATATTAATATGTTGCTTATTATAAAGAGGTGATTGGTGGTATTACAGCGAACATATCAAAAATCAAGTACTAACGGTCTTCATTTGGTAGTGCCAAACTCACTTCCATAGTTCCATAGTGGCTTAGCCAATTAAGGGAAGTGGTTTGGCACACGTCCTCAAAATGATGAGGTCTGACTATGATAGGCACCAAGTCATAGTCACCAAACCAAGCTCTTCATTTCTGAATTCAGATCTTCTGTCTAATATTATTTTGTTTTATTGTGTCTAATAAATCTCAGTTATTTATTTATGTAAGTTTTATGTAGGTCTCACGTGAACCTCACATGAATCTCATAAAATAAATAACTGAGATTTCATGAGATAGAATAAGGCAGAATAATATAGAAAGAGAATCTTGAATGTTAATTTCTTGACCACGGTGAAAGAATTTTTAATACATCAAACACAATACAAGACAAGACAGGATTAGAGGTCTGCGGTTTGTCGTAAGTCGGAGTTAAGACTAAAATCTTTACGAAATTGAGGCATGAATATCATTTAAAGCATTGAGCCAAAACTGGAATACGGAGTTGCCGCCTCCATCTCCGCTTTCACAGATTCCTTTTTCTGTACATAGTTTTCCCATCACTAGCAGTACTATGTCACTATCCCCCGTTTCCTCTTCCACTTTCTTCTCTGTTTCTCACTCTCATGGCAACACTTCTCAGACCATTCCCACAACCTCCTGCAATCAAATCATCTCCAATCAACCATGTATGGCACACCCCCTTGCTGTCTTCTCCAAAACCTGCATCTTCCAAGACGCGTCGCCTCAGCGTCCAAAGCAGCAATCTGGGAAACTTCCTTGACCTGAAACCCGAGTCAAAGCTGGGGTCTTTGGATATTGATCTGTCATGGTTTCATCCTTCTGACCGTTCTCGCTTTGAT
>JANIJH010000224.1:6658123-6669305 GCA_024520975.1 Erythroxylum areolatum | reverse complement strand
TTATAACTCTGCATATGTGCTAAAATGGACAAACGAGAGCAACGCCATCTTTGTCAACGCCGGCTGCCAAGCGGCTTGGCTTTTGTTTATTGGTCTCGTAAACTGTGTCGTTTCATTGCTGGAAAGGAAGAAAGTGGTCTTAAAATAAGAAGCAAAACCGGCGTCGTTTGTTTATTGGACAGAGTAGGACAGGCTAAAATGGACAGGTGATCTGCTCTCCTCTTGATGATCTTATTTGAGAGGATAATCATTGCAGTTAATGATCATTTAATGGTATTCCTCGGGTTGAGTATGCTTTTTTGGTAATAGGTATTCATTATTATCTACATAGTGGAAGATACAGATTCAGCACGTATATTGAGAAAGGAATCAGTGTATTGATAGCCTGACTTCTTTAGCAGCTCTCTTCCCAGCAAGCCTTCGGACTTTTCAGGAGCGCCCGACTCTGATCCAGATTCCTCTATTTCGGGATCAGCAAAAATTTTTGTATCGCAAATCTCTACATCAATTAGGCTAATTTTCGTGTTTTTTTCCCTGAAAAAAAAAAGAATGATCATTTAATGGCAAACACAGAGTGACCGAGGATGAATGCTCTCGAACACTAAAAGACAATTTTCTGAAACTACAGATTACGTTGCTCCTTTAATACCATTCGCATAGGTCTTTTTGGTAGGACGACGGCCCTGGCTGGATTTGCGCCGGAACATGAACCTGGCCCAGCGGCGGTCCGATTCAAGCCGAGCTGAACACCTAATACGGAGTCAAGTTGAACAGAAACTAATTAATTTATATTTAATTTATTAATTTCAACTAAGATAAATTTCATTTTGTCAATCCTTAGATTTACTCTTAAAAATTTTCTAATAATTTAGTTAAAATTTTTATACTTATTAAATAAATACATAATAAATTAAAAAAGTAATTACTCATTAATCTTATAATAAAGTAATTATTCAGAAGGCCAAACCTGACTTGATCGTTGTCATCCCTTAAAATTCGATTAAACTCAAATTAAATTGAATTATTATAAAATAATATTATTATTTTAGTTTTAGATTTATATGTTCAAATAATATTATTTTAAGTAATTATATTAAAATGATATTATTTTAATAGCTAATATCTTTCTTATAAGATATTAAAATAATTTCACATATTTGTATTTAATCGATCATTTTTACTGTGAATGATGCTATTTTATAAAAAATAATAATAATTTTAATTTATTTAAGTTAACTAATTTAAATTTATAAATTTAAAATTACATTATTTTAAAATTTATCTGAAATAAATTTAACACATCCAAATAACATTACAATTCTTTTTTTTTTTTTACATGGAGTTAAGCTTTAGATCATATATTTCTAAATTGTATTTTTAGTTAAATATACACTGAAGGATAGATGGATTTAAGTTCCAAAAATTTGAAAAAAAATCCTAAACCAATGGTTAGTTATACATTCGAACGCCTCAATCAAATGCCAATAAACTGGAAACTGAGCTTTACAGAGAAGCAAGTCAATACCAAATCGTTACCTATCGATCAGAGTCTATCAACATAACAATTCTTCCGTCTCCGTTTGAGGCTTCTTTAATTAGGGTTTTACTAAGGCTACCTGGGCCCATGAGGTCAATAAGGCTCCCGGAGCCACCCAACCCTACCGCCACCACGGGCACATCGGAAACCTTCGAAGTTGATGCTTACGGAACATATGCTGCACCGTCGCCATCAGAAACGATTCTTCGGCCGCTGAGAACCAGAGCCTCGACTTGATTTGCGCTGTGGGCCTCTCTGATAAGCACGTCTTATACGTGAGTTGTTGTATTAATGCATTTGTACTAGTTATTGCTAGTTCAGGAGTTGTGATTCATGTATTGAATTGTGGGGAAAATAACTATAATGTTTCTATGCAGCGACTTACGAGACCAAAGGGAGGGGTAAACGAGTGGTTACATTAGCTACCGGCTTATCTTCATAATTTATAGGTTATGTGATAAGGAAGACGTACAGTTATTCTAGGCTTATGATAACTTCGTGAGGATATGCCTTCGGAAAAAGGGAGTTCTGGTGTTGGATGGGCGTCGATTTTAGAAGTTGACATGAATTAGATAGTGAACATGGCTCGTCAATCCTATCAAAAGTACTTTCGTCCGTACTTTGATTGTTAGAAACTTAGAATTATATGCTATGCTTATTGGTTTCGCTTGTGAAAGTAGAAATTTATATCTTTTAAAATTTGAATATTGTAAAAATTGGGTGTTAAAATAGATAAAAGATGTCAATAACCATGATGTCCAAATAGAGGAAGTTAGCATATTGTCTTTGTGGGGAGTAAAAGATAGAATTTAAACTAATAGAATGGAAAGTAACGTAATGTATTATAACGAAATGAAATGTAATACAGTGAAATATTGTTTGAGAGAGATGGAAGGATTTATGATGTAATATAGTAAAATATTATTTGGAAAATAGATGGAATGGAATGTAATGTTTGATAAATGACTATTATATCCTTAATATTAATGATATGATTTTAAAACAAAAATTATGTCCAATTAAAAGTCCCGGTTTAAGTTATAATCGTGGCAAATAATTTTTATATTTTATCTTTTTAAATAATAAAATTTTAATAAAAGCTTTATTATTTTATTATTAATTTTATATAATTTATTATTAATTATATAAAATATTATCATTAACTATTTAATAAACTTTATTTTATTCTATTATATGTGATTTATATAAAAAATAATTTATTTATATTTTTATTTATATGGAAATATATACAAACAATTAAAGAATAAATTTTTATATATTTTTTCATTAATAAAAATTTAATTAAAATTTTATTTTATTATTAATTATATATAATTTATTATTAATAATATAAAATATTATTATTAGGGTAAGGAGAAATAATATAAAAATATTATTAATTATATACAATTTTTATGAACTATAATAAATGAGTATGAAAAAAAATGGTTATGGTTAGAAGAAATAATTGATATTAAGAAAAGTTATTGATGATATATTAGATAGTATGCATTTATTAGTTTACATTCTATTTTAAACCCTCCGAATCGGAAGTTTCTTATTTTCACTGTTTACGATAAAATAGAACGTAATGTGAAACTCTCCGCTTCTATCTCATTCTATTATGAAACTCTCAATTAAACGATAAAAATATATCAAGTTTCATCATATTCCATTACTATCCCCTTAACTAGGCCAGCGGGACGTGGGTAAGTAATGTATACTATATTAGTTCTTCTAAACCTGCCATTCTTATGGTGTAAATAATATATTGGTGAATAAACTGGTGGCTTTTTATCATTAATTTTTTGGTATAAATTTTCTTGGTAAACCTGCCAATAACACCTTTTACATCTCCAGGGATGGGCCCTTATTGGTGGTTGCTTGTGGTACAGATACTATTTCTATTTCAAGCTCCATAAAACGTTTAGCATCGGAAAATGTCTTCGTCATTCAGGTTCAGTGTTTGTTCCTTTACTTCGTCCTAGGTGTATTGGTGACCCTGTGATTTACTTGATGTAATATTGTTTCGAGATTGTTTACTTGGAAAATGTCATTGCGGTTCAATTTGCACTTTTTTGGTGACTTGTTTGGATGATAACTGATCAGCTAAAAATTGAGTGATGACTAAAATTAGCTGCTGAATTTAGTTAAATAATTGTTAAATTTGTTTGAAAGTTGACTAGTTGAGTTGGCTTATTATCCCGACCAGCCAAAATTCAAGAAGCTGCTCTACCCAACGTTTCCTAAAATACCAATATACCCGGCGTTTGCCCTCTTTACGTCTCTCTCGTTTTCTCTAGAAGATTGAGCTCGTTTGGACCCTCCAATGGCTGCTAACTTTTTTGGGAATTGTGCAACTCCACTTGGTGTTTCCATAACAACAGGAGATCTTGTCGGAGAATATGGAGTTGTTACTGCTGCACAGATGCTGAGCGAGGAAATAAAGGGATTGGAATTAACAGGAGTTTATGAAACTGCAAAGCAAAATCTTGGAAAGTTGATTTCTATGAGGATTGAGACAAACAAACCGAAAGATATTGTCTCAGTTGCCGGATCTCCTCAGTTCAGAGTTTATGAGATGGATATCAGATTTGGGAAGCCAAAGAAAGTGGAGATAAGCTTAGGGAATAAGACAGGCGCTATTTCCATGGCGGAGAGTAAAGATGGAAGTGGTGGAGTGGAGAAATGGAGGTTTTTGAGTCTGTGTTTGTTAATGGCCTAAAAGATGTTTAGAGCTATAAATTAAGTCATTTCTTTGCTTTCTTTGTTCTTCAGGAAAAGAGAAAAAGAAGAAGAATTGAACTCATTACAAAGAACTTTACTTTACACTTGAAATCCGAAGCATGATTACCATTAGAAAGAAGAAAAAAATCATTTTAGATTATCCAACAAGAAAATGTTTATAAGATGATTTTTTTTTAAAAAAAATGTAATTGAGATCGAGTTCATATGACTTGAATTCGAATTTGAATTATTAAAACTAATATTATTTAAAAAATTGAAAATAATATCATTATAATTTTTTTATTATTCAAATAGTTTTAATTCAACTTAATTTATAGATATTAATCATACAATAACAAATTTTAATTTTAATTATAATTATTTAATCACATAACTTGAATTTAAAAAAATCAAAATAACATTATTAAGAAAAAGAACTTTAATTATTTGAATGGTTTTGATTAAGTTTAATTTGCAGATATTAATCATATGATTATAAAACTTAAATTCTAACTTTAATCATTTAAATTCTTCTTAAAAATAAATAATTTCTCATGATAACACAATTAATATGATAAGAGATAATATTTTGGGATTTTGATTTGAAAATCACAAAAAGCTCAATTAGAAATTATGAAGGTATGACATCTTTGCAAACCCTGAAATTATATAAAGTATAAAACTTTTCCTCTTAAAATAAATAAATTGCAATGAATGATTAAAAATTTGCGATCAATGATTTAAAAAATTGACTGATTTGATCGATTAATCATAAATTTTTTGAATCGGTTAATTTTTCAGTTTAGTTGTTAAAGTTTTGGTTCGATTTACTTTAATAATTTTTATTGTTAAAAATTGATTAGATTATTAACTTTTATTGTTGTTGTTATTATTGTTCTTATTATTATTATTGTTGTTATTATTATTATTATTATTATTATTATTATTATATGTTCTATGTTTTTTATTAGAGTTATAAACTTAGGGATCATTTAGTTCCATTTCTGTTTTTTTGTTGTAGTTTTCAGTTTTCATTTTTTTATTTTTTGTTTCTGTTTTTCTTTCAAATAAAAACAAAAACCTGTTTTATTGTTAATATTATGTTTTTCTGTTGCAGTTTTCAGCTTTTAGTTTTCGTTTTTTGTTTTTTATTTCTATTTTTCTTTCAAATAAAAACAAAAACCTGTTTGGTTGTTAATATTAATGTAGTTGTATTTTTATCGCTGATAATAATTATAATTTAGATAAAACTTAAAGATAAAATACTTTTAATTAAATAAATATATTTAATCTCTTATATAATATTTATAAACAAATTATTAATAAAATTATGTTATTTTAATATAATAAATAATTTATAAATTGAAATTTTATTTATAAATTAATATTTATTTGAAATATATTTTAATTATTAAATCAAATTTTATTTGAATATTATATATTTTAAATTTAATTATAAAAATTAAATAAAATTAAATTATTCATAATTATATTGATAATAAATTTAAATTTATTAAATATATAAATATAATGTTGAATTAAATTATTCATAATTTTTATTTAAAACATATAATTAAATAGTATATATTTAATTGATAGTAAATCAAATTATGAAAAAAAACGAAAACAGGAAACAACAACCATTTTTTATGGTTTTTATAATTTTTGAAAACCAAAAGAAACTAAAACCAAAAACAGAAACTAAAAACTCAAACAAACAAATTTTTTTTATTAAATTTGTAAACAAAAACAGAAAATTAAAAATAAAAATGGAAACAAACAACCCCTTAATTTTTTTTAGAATTTAATATCTAAAATCTAAATTTCTATAAGAATATTTAAAGAAATACTAAGATATATAATACTCATACCATTATATATTTTTTTAAGTCATGTTCACGTAAGTTATTTTACACATAAACAGTTAATACTAAATAGCTAATTTTACCAAATATCAAATGACAAACAGTTAATGCCATCAGCTGATATAATCAGCTATCAACTAACACTGATAGAATCAGCTAACAGCTAATACAATCAGTTGATTGCCAAACAAGGCTATTAATTTCAATCCTCTATCAGCTAGCAACTAATACAATCAGCTGATTGTCAAACAGGGTCATTAATTTCAATCCAATTTTAGCAATTTAGTTTGATTTATGTTTCGGTCATTCATGCATGCTTTTTCACCTTTCATTTTATAATTTCTGTGTATGCTAGGGTTGAGTTTTCACTTAGAACCTTTCTCCTCCTGATATGACAATTCTATATAAAAGACCTGAGGATAGACATGTATTCTTCAGTGGGATAACTATCTATATCATTCTTTATTCCTGGATCTTAGGTGCTAGTGATCATCTTAATGAGCTAGTGAAACCAAGGCATATTTTACAGATTCAAATTCAAGGAGCCAGGATCCTCTGTCCAATTCTCCTATCCCTACCTTGCCCTATTAAATCTCAGCCATCTATTTACGTGGGATCCACATAAATGAATGACTGAGATTCAATAGGACAGGGTAAGGACAGTAGAATTGGACAGAGAATCCGTCCCCCAAATCCAAGTTGGGATTTGAATAGACTTGACATGGTCATCACTCCTCGTCATGATTATTATCCTTTGACTCCTCGAGTGCGGGAGAAGGTAACTCAGTTTCTAAGAAGGTGGATAACTCCATATGAACTTCCGGACAAACATGTGGTATGAATCATTTTTTGTCATTCTCATGAAATTGCTTAAAGTTCTAAGTTCAATAGTTAATCTTCTGTCTACACCGGCAGTTATAGTGTATGCTAGTCTCTCTATGCAGGTTCTGACTTTGGGAGCTTTGCATCAAATTGATTTTGTAGCACTGTGCAATGCAGCTAGTGCATGGCATGACGAATTTGCACCTCTACCAAAGCCTTTGCTTGTGGTTAATATTGCAGGCCCTACAAGTAATTATTCATACTTGACACCTCTACCTACCTTGCATTACGCAATGTTGTTTCCTTGAAATTGTCCATAGCCCTTTCTTTTCAGTTCCTTCGTCGTGTATATTTTAACCTTTTATCTACACGGTTTCCTCTTTCAAAACCTTTGGTAATTGGCATGTTTTGACAGATTTCCCTATTGGATCTTGAATTTTGGACACGGAAAACATGAAACAATACTTATTTTGTTTATGATGTGGCTAATTTTGTCTTATATACCTTCGTAACTGTTATCTTGATTAAAAATGGAGAAGGCATGGTTTATTGAATCTAATAGAAATTATAGACCAACTTTCTTATAGATGGGTTGTTTTTACAATTTTTGTTTATCCTTGACCTTGTAAATGACTTCAGTCTATATGATCCTTTGTTGAATAGGATTTTGTTGCCATGGAGCAGACCTTGCAAAGCAGTTAGCTGCCTCTCTTCTTAGTGTGCTTACAAGCTGTGGCAGCATCAGGATATCTTTCTCAAATAGGACGCCTTGAAAGGTATAATATTTTGAATAAATATATTTTGAAGATCTCTACAGATTACCTATGTTGTGTTCGTTGTTAATAATGTTCTTCTTTTTCCCTGTGTTTGACATACAGATTTTGAAGATTATGATTAAAGCTTTTGCCGATAATCCTAAGGTTTACATCTAGGACAGTCGAGGTATATCTATCATTAATTTGGCAACTACTATTTTAAGTTTAATTAGAGCACAATCTGTTATTACAGTTTGAATTTCATAACTTTCAGAGCCAAATCCATATATGGGACACTTAGCATGTGCAGATGCATTTGTTGTTACAGCTGATTTAGTTAGTATGATTAGTGAGGCTTGTAGCATAGGGTATGCCTTCTTATTTGCTATTTTAAACATGTTGACCATCTGGATGTAGTTTTCCCCTTTTCGATTCTACATGGAATTTTAAACCATTTTTTCAGGAAACCTGTATATGTTTTGGCCATTGAAAACAGAATGAATTCTCATTCTTTGGTAACTTTTTGATGTTTGTTTAAATAATTAAAGAGCATAGATACTATATGTTTATAAGTAAGCTGAAAATAAAGTGTTGCAAGGATAATGTTAAACTTATGCTGCCAATAGCACCATTTCATGTAACATTTTGATGACACCATTATTAAAAGAAGAGTTACTAGATATTTGTACAAATGGCACCTTTATGTTTAGAAATAAAATAATCTCGAATTGGACAAGCGTAGAAAATAATGGCTTGTACTTTTAAGATTTCAATAGACAAAATCATAAATTATGGGCACTAATATTTATATTTGATTTTCGTATTCTATTTTCCTTTTTTTTTTGGTTGAAATGAGTCTAGCCAAGAAGTGTTATTATGGCATTCAGTTAAATCCTTGTGCCAAGTTTTGTCAATAAAATTATGACATTTATTTCTCTTTTTTGGTGAAAAATTTTGTTACTGCATTTACCGTCTTCCTATGAGCTAAATCATAATTATTTTGGCTTATTGATTGAGGATCCATGAACATCAACACTAAGCTAATATATGCTGATGTAGGGCACTAACGAAAAGGTTTTGAACTTTTGGACTGCTTTTTTTCTTCCTTTTTTGGTAAGGAGAATGAGGAGAAAAAAAACTAACTCCTCAAGAACGCAACAGAGCACTAATCGTTTTGGAGAATCTCTAGAAGCCCTAAGGGCGGGGTTGGCCAAACAACCTAATGATCATCACAAGAGGACCCCAGCTTGGCAAGAAAATTTGCGCACCGATTACTCTCCTAAAGAACATAACGAATGGAGCAGCACCACTGTTTACCTAAAAGCTCTCGAATATCCTTGATAATAGGTAGAAGAGGATGGAAATCATTAGAATAATCGAGTATAAGGTTGATAGCCTCTAAAGAGTCTGACTCCACAAGGAGATTTCTGTAGCCGAAGCTCCAAGGAAACTGAAGGCCATACCGAATCGGTTGAAGTTCCGCAACCATAATAATTGTAAACACAATCGCACCTGAAAAGCTCATAAGCCATTGACCAAACTGATCCCGAAGTAAACCACCAAACCCTGCTTTCCTTGGATTCTCCAAAACACTATCATCCGTATTGAGCTTAGCAAAATTTTCGGGAGGCATCTCCCACGCAATCCACCTAGCTTCCCGATTCTCAAAATTTGCTTGAGCATTACGCACCCTAAAAGCAATGAGACACTCAGTAAATAGACTCCTGTGCCATTTGACTTGAGACATCAGAGGCATCAACGAGCCTTGTATACTCTCTTTATTACGAGCACACCAAATAACCCAGTACCCAGTGACAAAACGAAAGAGAGCTTCCCGAGAGATACCTTCATCCAAGATATTTGAGCGAAGCCAACTCTCCAAAGAGTCACCAAAAAATCATTCATTCCCAGCCCCCACTTGAATACGGTCCCAAAAGACTCGTGCCTATATGCAACGCATGAAGAATAATTTCATGCATTCTATGGCAACGCACACACCTGGAGGACGTAGCCATACTTCGCTCAAAACGAAGCAGGTTAGTTAGGAGACAGTTCCAGTTAATCAACGATAGGAAAAACTTGTACTTTTGGAAAATAGGGAGTTTCCATAGTCTGACCCACCTCTTCCTGTCATATGGAGGATAAGGCACTCAGGAGATGAAATCATGTACGGATTTAGCCGAATATTTTCCAGACGAAGACTCACCCCACACAAGAAGATCTTGCATGTTTTGGGCGATTGAAAACAGTATAGCATAAATGTGAGCGGAAACCTCACGAGGGATATGGGTACGTTAAGAATGGAGATCCTATATGTGTACATCCGTGAGGATATCAGCGACCATCACGCCTGTCTCTTACTGATCAATATTCAATATACAATAGCGAAAAGGCATATCCCCAACCCATTTATCATACCATACCAAGATCTGCTCACCATTACCAACCCTCCACTTGTAGCCATCCTTGAGATAGGGCATGGCACACTGAATAGCACGCTAGCAAGGGGAGGCACTTGGAAAGGAAGGACCAGTAAGAACCCTAGGGCCATAACAGTATTTGGAGCAAAGCACACAAATCTAAGGCTTAGTATCTCTCGAGATTACAGACCAAATTAGCTTTCCAATTAAGGTAGTATTATTCTCCCTAGCCATACGAAGACCTAACCCCCAATGCGTTTGGCATTGCAAACCATCTCCCAGTTAATCAAATGAATCGCCTTATTACCTTCCATCGAGTTCCAAAGAAAGTTCTTGCAAATTCTATCAATCTCTGTACAGAGCCCTGAAGGTAACCAAGTGGTCTGCATGGTGTAGATGGGAATAGTCGACAAAGTAGATTGGACCAACGTATGTCTCCCCACATTATTTAAAAGCTTAGCCTTCCAGCTACGTAATCGAGAATTCATTTTCTCAATGACGTTCTTTTAGGCTAGTTTACCATCACACTCTTGCAAGGGAAGCCCCAGATACAAACCCAAGTCTAATGTAAAATGCAGGCCAAACTAATGTCTAAGTAATGCTTTGTGAGCATTTGCAACATGGGGAGAGATTAAGGCTCGAGATTTTTGATCATTAACCATCATACTTGAGCATTTCCAGAAAGTACGCATGGTATCTAAAACGATTTGGCATTTCCCAACTAAAGCATCAGAAAACAACAAAGCATCATCTGCAAAAAGGAGATGAGAAATAGAGTGGCCATCGCGACTAATCCGGATAAGACCCCACTGGCAGGATAGGGTCTTGGAAGAGATAAGGAGAGATAGCTTCTCCATACAAAGGATAAAAAGATACGAGAATAGAGGATCCCCTTGGCGTAGTCCAAGTTTAGGAGAGAAAGAAGGGAGACATGAACCATTCCACTGAATAGATAGTCATGATTGACGCAGTCCTTCTGTATGCAATTTTGTGATTCTAGTTTCATTGATATGACCTAACCTACAATGCCATAAATAAGATGGAGTTTGGTTACTT
>JANIJH010000224.1:6615804-6634948 GCA_024520975.1 Erythroxylum areolatum | reverse complement strand
CAAGCCATTGATAAACCTCCACCCATTCGGAGGAATTTGACTCGGCCTTAGCTAGTAGACAGCGCATACCTCATCAATAATCGGGGCATACAGGAGTCTCATACCGCCGACCAAGAAAAAACTATCGGAAACGGCGAAATATCCACTCAAGTTGCTGTGGATTCCTTCATTCCCCAAAGCCAACTTAGGTCCCCAAGACATAGGAATGTTATGCCTAACAATCGACCGCTTCAACTCTGCTACGGTCATCGTGGATTTATTTCTCGGCGGCTCCTCCACAACCAACCCGTCTTTCCGCTCTCTCGTAGAAACCTCTTCGGTACCCCTTACCCCACTTCTAGAACTAGCTGAAGACATGTCTACCGGGAAGGAATCTTCGTAATAAACTTTAGAGGAGGTGACAAGGAAGAAGGACGTACCTATTTAGTGATTTGGGGTCGGAAATTGGGACGGCGATTGAAAAGAAACTTCGGAAACTGTAAGCTATAACGCGCGAATATAAACTGGAGAACAAGACGAAGAAAACCCGTAGTTCATCGGTACTGAACATTTATAGAGGAGCAGTCAGAAGGGCATCCAACCAACCCCCGACACGTGGGAAAAATCCGAGCCAAGCTCAGACATGTGGCAGAATCTCAGTCAAAGTGAATTAGGGTTTGTTCAAAGTTCGGAGCGGCGCGACGGTTGAAAGGACGTACGGGACAGCTGCACAACGGTTACGAAAGACGATTCGTTTCAGATTCTGAATATCTGTCAGAGGACACGCGCCGTCAGTAATAATTACCTCGAGTGTCATCACGCGCTCACCAATAACGCGCACCCGACCTACCTCATTTCGAGCTATCATGCAATAAACGTCGCCCGACGCGAGCAATCACATGTTATACATTACCGCCCGACCAATCGAGTCTATTACGAGCTGTCTCGCAGACGAGCTACAATGCTAATACCCGACCGATCGGACCCACCTCGAGCCGTCCCGTGGACAAATGATGGGAAGTTGGTATACTCCTTCGACCCTTCTCCTTGCTCAGGCTTGAGGAGTAGGGGGCTTATGGTCGAGTTGGTCAAATTGGGCCCGAACCCAATCACAATAGTCCAAGGGCCGATCGGTCTACCTCTCAAAGATGAGCCTCACATCCACTGGTTAACTCAGGCCTGGCCCGCGCATCCATGGCCCATTAGCAGGAGAAAACCTCCCATGCAAAAGTAGAAGTCTACGTAAAGAATTAACCCTAGCACTCATCCCATATATATGGTATGATTTCATCATGATAGAGGTACGTAATCACAATCCTAGTTTTCTCTGATTACAGCAGACCTACTTTCACCAAAAAACCTGACTTGAGCGTCGGAGGGGCTTATCGGGAAACAACCCCCGACGTGCCTTCTTTGTTTTGTAGGAACTTTAACACTAGAGCTCTTACGAGAAGCCATCAATCCCATGGATCCAAACGGCAACGTTCAGCTCCGCCAGAATCCGGCAGAACCACTGTATATGTTGCGGCCATTGAAAACAGAATGAATTCTCATTCTGTGGTAACTTTTTCATGTTTGTTTAAAGAATTAAAGAGCACAGTGACTATATAAGTAAGCTGAAAATAATGTGTTGCGAGGATAATGTTAAACTTATGCAGCCAATAGCACCATTTCATGTAACATTTTGATGACACCTTTATCAACAGAAGAGTTACTAGAAATCTGCACAAATGGCGCCTTTATGTTTAGGCACAATTTTCTATAAGTTGCAGAACAACTCTTTGAATTACGGTGGAAAATGACTTGGACCTTCTTTTTTTTTACTGTTTTGTTTTAGATAATCGGTCATTTTGTTCATTATGGATTCCAGTTATTCTTGTTTCATGTTGCCTGTTGGGCACGAATTCATAATCTTCTATTCTCTTGAATTTTACAGCTATATATATTTGTGGAGTATCATCATCTAGTTAAATGAGTTTTATGTCTTTGTTGCAGATTTTAGAAAGCTGGAGCTACCCTCCCTTGAATGACACTGCAGAAGCTGCACGTAAGCTACATGAAGCCCTTGCTCAACGTGGATTGATGCTGCGGCCATAGAACTCTTCATAGTCTGTCGTTGCTGCAAATTCTTAAGTTTTACCGTGAAATACTAAACTTCATTTGATGGTACAGGAATGCCAACAACAACAAGCAAGCATAGCATATTCTCTGTTCTTCTCTACTGGTGCGGCTTGTATCATAGGAAGAGTGACTCGAAAAGGCCTTTCTGATTTGGAAGTGTTATAGTCGCATACGGTGAATGGACAAAAATAGCCTCTCTCTCAACTTTGGGCCTACAAATCTTAAAATTTTAATTATTGCAATTAATTTGTAAATTATCGTGAGTTCTTGATTATAGATTTTTGGTGAATAAAATTAGACTTGCTTTAAGCAGGGAGAAAGATTTGTAGGCCCAAAGTTGAGAGAGAGGCTATTTTTGTCCATTCGCCATATGGACCACCGGCCCCAACTTAAGAACAACCCCTTCGTCAACCATCAAATCACATCACCCACGGTCTTTCTTCAAACCCCTAATACCCAAATTCTAGGGTTAGGGTTTCCTAGTAATTGCTTTCAATTTGTTAAAAACTTCAGTAATAATAATAATAACAATAGTTGAAACACAGAGAATGTCTCAAAACGGGAAATTGATGCCCAATTTGGACCAACACAGCACAAAGCTCCTTAATTTAACTGTTCTTCAACGAATCGACCCTTTCGTCGAGGAAATTCTCATCACTGCCGCACATGTAACCTTCTACGAGTTCAATGTCGACCTTACCCAATGGGTACACCATACCAACTTGATCCTACATTGCCTTCCGTTCTCGCGTTTCTTGTTTATTGAAATTTGCGTTTTTCTTTAGTTTCGTTTTCCCTTTCTCGTCAGTGATCTGTGGATTCTTCATGGCAGAGTCGAAAGGACGTGGAAGGATCTCTTTTCGTTGTCAAGAGGTTAGCTTGTCGTGGTGTTTTCTTCTTGTTTTTTTTTGGGTCAGAAATGTATTGCTTCCAAATTATCATTGTTGACTGTTGCCGTTATCAGGAATACACAACCACGTTTTCAATTTATTGTCATGAATCGGCGAAATACAGGTTAGCGGATCATCTCTATCATTTGCCTTATTTGCTATTTGAGGTTTTTGAATATTCTTGGTTTTTGAGACGTGTGTGCAGCTTAGAAGATTAGTTTGGTGAACTTGATTATGGTTTTTAAGAATGTTTGTATATGGATTTGGTTTTGTAATGTCAAGAAATAGAAATTCAGGCAAAAAGGAAGAAGGCAAAATCAGATAAAGGATCTACAATTGAACTCTGGATAATGGTGTCAACAGAACTTCACTCTTTTGGTTAATGCTGAGAATTTCTGAGGGCCTGACTTTACTGTTCGCATAAGGAAAGAGTAAGGTTTGATTCAGGGATGGTGTTATTCTAATGCTACGAGTAACTGCCTTAAGGGAAGGAGTGGATAAACCATAGAGTCTTGATTTATAACTGAAATAAGGGGAAGTGTCCTTAAAAATAGCCCAAACACAAGTCTTAATAATAAATTATCTTTAGAAATTGTGCCTACAAATTGTATTTTGTGCATCTATGTAACCTATATATGATACTTCTGATTTTTGATTAATGGTCTTCACTTCACTATATTGTGGTCTCAGACAATTTGGTGGAAAATATACTGGGAGATTTTGAGTTTGAGGTGCAGGTTCCCTATCTCTTGTACCGAAATGCTAACCAAGAAGTTAATGGCATTTGGTTCTATAATGCACGTGAGTGTGAAGAGGTTGCAAATCTTTTTAACAGGTACATCAGAATCTTCTGACAGTAGTATATGCTCATAGTTATTTTTTGTGTGTAAAATTTCCATATTCATGAACTATCTGCCTTTAACTTTTTAACTTTATGTTTTGTGGTAACAATGGTTATTTTGATCCTGATGAAAAGGTACATTTTGTGGGTTTGTCAAGCATAAGTAATAGGTCTACATGCTTTTAACTATAACTCTGACCCAACTTTACATAAAATGGTGTATTTGTACACTGGTTAGAGATTGTTATATATGTCTGCTTTATGCCTACATGCACTTACTTAGAATAATTTTAAGATGAATAGGTGTTCCTCCTTTGGAGCTCTGAACTCTGCTTGTTTCTGCCAATCAAGCTACGTGCTTTTATGGAAATGGAAGGAACAAATTGATTTGGCCTTTTGAAAATCCTATATGCTTGACAAATTTTTATTCAAGATGAGGAATTGCGCATTCACAAGTACTCTCGTGACTAATGCGATCATTGCATCTTCCATAGTATTGTGTTCGTTTTGTAATTCTTTTAGCACGACAACAGCATCTCATATGGACATTGGCATATGCTTGTTCAACATACTGTAATGTTACCAGCTGTTCTCGAGGTTGACAGAAGATGAGGAGAAGGAATAGAAGAAAAGTAGAAGGAGAGAAGAAGAAGGATAAGAGTAGAGAATAAAATGATAGAGAATATTGTATTGTTCGTTATGTCCCCTCTGTAGGACGAGTGTGCCAACATATGCACTCATGTTTGTTGTAACCGTGTAACTAAAGATAGAAAGAAAAAAACAATTACAGAAATAAAATGATACTTGCAACGTCAGTCCTTGGATTGTTTTATGGGCCTCCAGTCTCGTAGTTGGGTTCATAACACATACTTGTTTGGTCCTGCATGAATGCTGCATTTTTTCAATTGTAACTTAATTCTAGGAAGAAAAATGGACATAACTCAACAACGTATGTTTGTTTAATAACTCTTCTTTAATCACGGGTTATAATTTCTCTATGCGTTTGACATATACCAGGATACTCAATGCATACTCCAAGGTGCCTCAAAAGTCAAAAGTCTCCCCAACTAAAAGGTATTATTGATGTTACTTCAGCTTCTTTTACCTTTAGGGGACATGAAATAAGGACTCAAAGTCTTTCCTTTCCTTTAGAAGGTTCGTGCATTTTGATTGTTTCTTGTCCCCTTTGTAGATAGTCTGTTATCTAGTAACAATTGCATTAACTTTACCTGGATTTATTTATTTGTAATTGTGATTATGTTTGTCTGCTTGCAATAGAACTTGAATACAAAAAATTGGCATAATATATTATCCAGTCAAGACTACAGATATTTGGTTATAATGTGATGTTTACGAAGTCATTCGTAATTCTACCCGGTCAATTTGTATCATAATTTAGTGAATAAGGACTTGAAGGTGTATGGATCTTGATACAGGGTGCAAACATTCGGCTTAATTTGTATTTCACTTTAAGAATTATTCTTTCCTAGCTGTCTCATGCATTTAAAATCTCAAGTATTTACTGAAGGGGCCGTTTATACTATTGAAATCCTTGGATCTGGTTTTGGAAATTTCGTTATTGAAATTCTCTGGGAAATTTGGACATCTCTTTAAAGCTCACAAAGCGTATAAATCTAAGAAAAGTTTGGGATTTAGCTGTGACTGTGGTTTTGAACTTTTTTTCATGTATCCTAGTTCATAGCTCTTGTAAAATTTTTGATTGGATTTGCAATGTTATGTTCTCAGTTACTTTCTTAGACACCCAAGTAAGGAATATTTCACGTGCCTGTATTTTGACATATTTCTTGTTGAAATTAAGAGTGTTGCAAAACAGTGAATTTGAGGAACTGGAATCAGTACCAACAATGGCAGTCATGGATGGTCCTCTGGAGCCTTCATCTTCTACTGATTCCAATGTCACAGATTTGCCTTATGATCCTGCCTTTGTGAACTTCTTTAGTGTAAGCATTATCCTGCATTTGTTACATGAGTCTTAACAATTCTTTCCTTACTGCTTTTTTGGACTCATCTGATATTATTCTTAGATTTTTAGTTCTGTTTCTGAATCCTATGCATTTTTCTTTGATTATATTTTAGAAAACATCGTATATTTGGTATTGAAAGATTACATTGTTAACATGTGTATCTAAGCATTCTAGTTGATAGTAATAGAATTTTTATTATTTCAGATAGTTCTGGGACATAATTTTGATATATATGATAAAACCATTTTGTTTGGGTAGCATGTGATACTGTTATTTGTTCAAAATATTTTCTTTTTTTCCCCTTGCAATTTACAGTGTCCATGTACTACTAGGATTTACTTCTTATATGCTTCTCAAAGACATCTGAACTCATTTTGGCGTTTCAATTGATGAAAAATGTTAATTGAAAGTCCTCGTTGAAGTACTCCTGAAATTTCAACCAACTTGTAATACTGGTTCTTGTTTTTAAGCACTTACCCTCACCTTTCTGCACCAATGCATAGTGAGTTATGTTCACTGTCCTATGAACCCTTTTATCATGGGCTCTTTACAGCTTTGCTCTTAGACCAGTCTTAACTCTTTTATTTACATTTATCTGGTTGATGGGGTCCCATGGATGTCTTCTTCGTGAATCATGCATGATATGTGAAAATGAAGAGCGAAAAAAGATGGATTAGATAATGTGCATAAGCAAAAATGCATCTTATGGTATAACTTGAACTGCATTTACCAAAGGAATTCACTCAACAGTAATCTTTCAATTAATATAGATGTGAGGCATCCAAATCTTATATTTTTCTTTACTTCCCTCTCCAGAGAATATTACCACATCTTGACTAGTGTTCTCTAATTTGCCTGCATATAAAATCACAGATAATGTTTACCTCTTGTTTGACTGCAGACAGCTCTGACAATTGGGAGTGCTTCAAATGCATTAGTTGCTGGTCATCCTTACCCAACTTCAATCCCACTCACTTTGCCTTCTTATCCTACCACTGTCACCTCTACCACCTTGCCAACCTTGCAAATACCATCTCCTCCTCCTTCAGCATCTACTCCTCCAATGCGATCCATTGATTCCTCTGATATCAACACCAACAGCAACTGGGCTGCTAGTCTTATAAAACCATCTTCATTCTTTATTCCTCCTTCGCCCTCTTCGACACGGACAACACCAACCATCTATTCTTCCATTCCCACTGCTCCTCCCCTTAATCCACCTATGAACTTGCAACGTTCCTATGGTGCTCCATTGCTTCAACCTTTCCCTCCACCCACTCCTTCCCCATCCCTTACTCCTGCTTCTTTGCCCACACCAAATTATGGGCCAGTATTCAGCAGAGACAAAGTTCGGGACGCATTACTGGTGCTTTTTCAGGTTAGTTTGTCGATTTATGGAAGCAAAAAAATATTAAATGCTGGAGTCAAGGATTAGGAGGCTTGTGTATTGACTATTGAGTTCAATTTTATAGCAAAACTCACATTTCTCACTTGATCCTTGAGAAGGTTCTTACATTGCCACTTAATGATAATGATGATTAGTTGTTAACTAAGGCAAATCTTATAGGATTATGAATCTATTTGATCTCACCTACGTTTATACAACTTTCCAACCCCCCATGCCCAAGTTTTATAGTGTTTGGATAGGGCTTCTCTGATACGAAATTCTGGAGATTTTTGTTTTCCAGGGAGAAACTGTCCTACTTTCTTAGGGCATGTATCAATTCATGTTTCATTTTCTTCTAATTTTAAGGTTTAATCAATTTCATAGTTTCTGTTGCACTTTAGCCTTCATTTTGTTTCATCATCTTTGTTTTCGTAACCTTTGAATTTCAAAATTTTAGTTCCAAATGTTTTCTGAACCTGCTTTCATTCTAGTCCTCTTACTGTTTTTGGACTTGTTAAAGTTTACAGTTTTGATGATTTCTATCTCCACTTGTCTTACTTTTTGAAATTTCTGAAAATCAATATCATTATTGTATTTCCCCTTTCAATGTCTATGACAGTCAACAGCTTCATTAGCTGTCTTTGGTTTTGGCTTTCAATCATATTAGTTTCTGTGTTGTTCCCAATATTGCTAAGACTCTTTCCGTATGTTTGAGATGTCCTTGGCTTTTCTTTTCGCTTATCTTAGTTCTGCAATTTTTGAAAATAAATTATTACTGTTTGAAGTGCTTCATGAAAGATTTCATTTTCTACAATCCCATCTGGTACTATAAATCTTTACAATCTACTTGATCAGCGGCCTAACTACTAACTACTAGCAACGATTGAAGCTGCTGCTTGAGAATTTTGCATTTGGGTTACAGGCTGACAAAAAGCCACTAACAGTCAAACTAATTTTAAGGTCTGTTTTTCAAGAGTGCTAAAATGGTTTTTAAGTTCCAGTATAATAAAGCGGGTCGAGTCTCACCATTTTACTATTGATTTAATCAGTCATGTTGATTTAAATCATCACTTTTGAACTCGAAGTTGATGGTTTAGATTTCTCTAAATAAAATATCACGTGAGAAAAAAATTGAACCTTAAAACTTTTCTAGAATTGACTTTGATGCTCTTGTGTTGTTCCCATATCATGCTGATTTGTCTGTTGCTGTGTTCAAAGTGAATAGTTCAGTTTTTATTAAATAAATAAGCCGCATGTCAATGCAGAACATGAAAATAAGGAATCAGGACATTTTTGTACTAACGAAGTAATGATTCGAAAATATTTGAGTCTTTGAGATGACCAATAATGTGGTTTTAGAAACTTGAGATGGGGCAAACCCTATTAAAGCAATAATTGTTTTTAACTTTTCATTGATATCACAAGAGGATCTTTGCCATTTATGTTTCATAGTAATGTTAAAGAGTGTCATCTGGTGGAGGCGTCAAATTTTTTTTGCTCAGCTTCATACTCATATTGCATGATTACATAATCAAAACAATCGTGTTTTGGTGCAGTCGTTTGTTTATATAACCTTTGTATATCCGTGGCAGGACAATCAATTCATTGACATGGTGTACCGAGCACTACTCAATGCACATCATTCTTAAGCTATCAAAATAGACTATCGGCAACAACTTGATTGCTGGATTCTTTTGTTCAATTTTGTAGATAGTCTTCCGACCAGTGTGTAAGCATCAATTTGTGTAGACATTTCATGCTTTATATACTGCATTAAATAACAACCTCTAATTCAAGATGTATAAATATGATTCTTATTGGTTTAGGATGCTGAAGCAATGTAGTTGAAATTTGTGGCCTATTCCAGGATAATAATAGATCTATCTCAAGTTGCTTATATACGGAAAACAAATAATTCCCTGATGGCTTGGAAGGATTTCTGATTGTTATATTATGGTTTTCTTCATTTATGTGGTGTGATGAGAAAACTCTTTTGAGTGCTCCTGCGGATTTACGAAAGAGTGTGAAGATTATGTATAAACTATTTCAGCCTGAGCAACTACAATTATGCAACCTAAACTCACATGTAACCAGGTGGGTATGTAATAATTAGAGAATTAGATAATTGGCAAGAACATAATTGTGGTTACTGTATACTTGCTTGGAGAAACAGACATGAATATGATGTTTATAATTTATAGCTTATCATATACAATTAATTAAGATGCCGCCTTCAATTATAATGCATACTAATAAATATTTTATTACTAATAATAATTATACATTAAATAAAAATTTAAAAATGAATTATTTTATTTAAATTTATTTTAATCTATTATATAATATTTATTAATAATAAAAATATTTATTTTTAAAATAAATAATTTAAAAATTATTATTTATAAACTAATATTTATTTGATATATTTTAATTATTAAACCAAATCTTATTTGAAATATATATTTTAAAAATATTTTTAAATTTATTAATAATTTAATTAAATTAAATTAAGACATTTATAATTTTAGTAATAATTAATTAAATATATAATATATTTAATTGATAATAAATTAAATAATATATGTTTTTATTTTATGTTTCGATTCTACTTGTTGTTCCCTTGTCACGAACTCTTATTGTAAGTTATAATAATTTGAGAGTTAAGGATATTTATTATTCTTTTTATTAGATATTTTGATGTAATTATTATTTATTTTATAATGAAAATTGAAATTATAATATTTTATATATTGTTCTTAATTTATATTTGTATGATAATGATTATTTTCATATAAATTGTATTTATTATTTATATGTGAAATATTTAAAAATTATTGTTATTTTATATTAATTTTGATTATTGTTTATTATTTTAATTTTTAGAAACAAAGTTAAAAATATACAGTACAACTTTATAATATAATAATGGATTATTTGGAAAATTTTAAAAAAATTCAGGAACTATTTCATAAATTTAAAAAATTGCTCAAAACGATAACTGATATTGACCGGTATCGATACAATACCATACTAAAATCCAATCCGGTACCAAGTTTGATACCGATATTCACAACATTGGTCGAGACACTTGTTTATATGCTTACCAAATGGTTTTTTGTCTTTTACCAATCCTGAAAATAAAAAACTATACAAGACGTTAGTTGAGATGAAACAGAAGAAAAGAAAACAAACGGCTTATCTAATACTACTTTGTCAGTTTCTAATTTAAAAGATTTAAAACACAAAGATTCATTGAGATGTAACACAGCTCATCATTTTTAATATAACACAAAATCATCTCAAGAACAAGGTACTCTCCTTCTTTCGCTGCATCTACTTTACTACAAGTGATATTGGTCTTCGTCATGTAGTTGGAGGCAAAATAAGAAAAATTCAATAAAGATTAGATGACATTGCAACTAATAAAGTTAAGTATCAACTTAATTCATCCGAAAAAAACTGAGAAGCATATTGAGAGACATGTGACCGCTTCTTTAATCAAAATACAAAAAGAAAAAGGTAGAGACGAAGAAAAAGATAAGAGTAATCACCTCCCTAGTAGGGATGGGGGGAATTGGCAAAACGACTCTAGCTAAATTGATTTATAATGACAGTGAGATTCAGTCTCACTTCGAAGAGAAGATGTGGTTGTGCATTTCAAAACCCTTCGATGAAATACGCATTGGTAAAACAATTCTTAAATCACTTTGTGGTTCTTTCTCTACACGAGATTTCAAAGAATTAGTAGGCATTTGGTTTAAGCACGGAGTTGGCTATGGATATGGGTATAATAGTAGAAGCGGATAGGGATAGGTATGAAAAATAAAAAATGATGTTTGGTTTGAGGGATTTCAGAAAATATATTTAGAGACGCAGAACAAATAAGAAAAAGTTCCTGCTTGTTTTAGATGATGTTTGGAACGAGAATCGTAGTAAATGGGAGGAGTTAGAACAATTTTTCAAGTGTGGCTGGCCAAGAAGTACAATTCTAGTAACCACGCATAAAGGGTTGATAAAATTATAGCGTGTAATCATGAGAGCATACACAAGATATGATTTTTTTTATTTTAGAAGAATGTTGGTCAATAATTAATCAAATCGCTCTTATTCAAGGTGATCGTCAAAATTTGGAGAGCATTGGTAGAATTGCAAATAAGTGCAAAGGTTTGCCACTTGTTGTCACCATTGTGGGAGGACTTCGGAGTTTTAAAAAATCTGAAAAATAATGGTTGAGAATCTTGAAAAGAAAGGAATGGGAAGGTGATGATGCCTTAGACTCTTTGAAGTTTAGTTATTATGATTTGCCATTACTATTAAAGCAATGTTTTCTATATTGTGCTATCTTTCCCAAAGATTATAAAATTTTAAAAAGAAGGTTGATTGGTATATGGATGGCTTAAGGCTATTTAAGGGGAAAAGAAGAAGAAGAAGAATTGAAGATGGTCGGTGAGATTTACTTCGACAATTTAATTACACATTCTTTGTTCCAAAGTTCATCCAACAATGACAGTACTTGTATGTTGCATGACATGGTGAGTGATCTAGCTCAAACATTTAATGATACAGAGCTCAATAGAAACTCCTTACATGCAGATACAGATGCTCATCATTTAACTTTGTTAATTGAAAAATATGCTCTATTTATGGTCTCAACAAATTGTGCAGTTTGTCTGTTATATCATTATTGACTGTTAATGTTGGACCATTTGACTTGTCTAAGAACTTTAGACCTCAACAGTTGTGACATTAAAGAAGTTCCATCTTCAATAAGTAAATTAGTTCATCTGAGGTGCTTGACTTGTCTTATAATGCAAATTTAGACAAGTTGCCTAAAACTTTGTGTGATTGTTAGATTTGCAAACATTAATTCTTAACGAGTGTAAAAATCTCATAGAATTGCCTCAAGGGATTGGTGAACTAGTCAACTTGATATACTTGGATATTAGGTTTTGTCCCAAGTTAAAACAACATCCCAAAGGAATAGGAAATCTTTGACGTCTCAAAGAGTTGAGTGACTTCTACATACATTTGTATGAGGATGGATCTTCTTCTATTGTTGAATTAGGAAAGTTGAATAATCTTAGAGAAACTTTGAATATATGGGGGTTGGGAAAAGTGAGCAAGATAGAGGAGGCCAGAACAACACAAGTTAAGGAAAAGAAGGACATTACAGGGTTGAATTTGTACTACGAAGCATATCATAGGAAGGAAAATGAGGAAGAGTTACTTAAAGCTTTAGAGCGAGCTTCAGATTTAGAAGATTTGTTCATGGAAAATTATAAAGGGAAGGCATTGTTTTCAAGTTGGATGATGAAGTTGAATCTGCTAAGGGTGCTTAGGATTAATATTTATGAAAATTGTGAAGAATTGCCTCCATTGGGGAAGTTGCCAATGAAATGTCTATCAATCGTAACATGCTTTGTTTGATCATGATGAATTGGATCCTTTACAATGCTGATGTCCGCTTGATTATCACATTTGAGCTTCACAGTCTTTCCGAATTCTATACCCAATTCTGTCATTACTCACCTAATCCATATCCCTTCTCAACTTGTAACTGTAAGTGCTCTTAGCTCTGATTCAGCACTGCTCCTCGAGATGACAAACTATTTTTTACTTCGTCAAGTCACAAGATTTCCCCATACAAAGGAACAATAACCTGTAGTTGATCTGCTATCTATCTGACTCCCTGCCCAGTCTACATCAGAGTATAACATTAAATCTCGGTAGTCAGGTTTTTTAAATAGTAACCCCTTTGTAGGATTCCTTTATAGATACCTGAGAATCTATGCTGCCTCCATGTATTCTTCCATCGGATTGTTCATGAACTGACTAATTGTGCTCACTGTAAAACCAATGTCTGGTCGAGTATAGGAAAGATAGATGAGTTTCCCTACCAGATGTTGGTATCTCCCTTTATCCACTGGGACTCCTTCACCCCCGAGCTTTTTCTTGGAGTCCATGGGAGTGCTTGTTGGTTTACAGCCAAGCATACTAGTTTCCTTTAGTAAGTCTAAGGTATATTTGCGTTGTGAAACAAATATACCTTTCCTTGATTGAACCACTTCCATTCCTAGAAAAGACCGAAGAGGACCAAGATCTTTGACTTCAAAATCTTCAGCCAATGCATGTTTGATCCTTGCTATCTCTTCTACATCGTTTCTAGTTAATATGATGTCATCCACATAGACAATAAGTACAACTAACTTATTTATTAAGGAACGCTTCACAAACAATGTGTGATCCGCTTGGCATTGGGTAAAACCGTGTCCTTTTACTAACTTTGAGAATCGTCCAAACCATACTCTTGGAGATTGCTTCAACCCATATAAAGACTTCAACAGTTTACACACCTTTCTGCTGCGATGATTCTTTTGGATCCCAGATGGAATCTCCATGTAGACCTCCTCTTCGAGATTCTCATTTAGAAATGTATTTTTCATATCCAATTGATGAAGTGATCAGTCTAAGTTTGTAGCCAAGGATAGAAGTATCGGAATAGTATTAAGTTTCAAAACTGGAGCAAACGTCTCTTGACAATCAATTCCATAAGATTGGGTGAAACCCTAGGTAACCAACCGCACCTTAAGCCTTTCAATGTTTCCACCTACCTTGTGCTTCATAGTGAATACCCATTTGTAGCTTATTGCTTCCTTTCCTGGTGGAAGATCTGTAATAGACCATGTAACATTTTTTTTCCAAAGCACTAATCGCCTCTTGAATTGCTTGTTTCCAACTTGGATGACCAAGGGCCTCCTGAATATCAGCTGAAATTCAAACTTCATCCAATCTTGAGAGAAATGCTCGATAAGTCCCTGACAAATTCTTATAGGAAATAAAAATTTTAATTGGATGTTGAGTACATGTCCGAGTACCTTTCCTTAGGGCAATGGGTAGTTCCAATTCTTCTTCTGTTTAAATCTCCTCCTGCTCTTGCTTATTCTTTCCTCCTGTGTAAGTTTCTACAGTTGTTGGATCTGATTCAAAATCTTAGACAAGTGTGAAATGTGGCATGAACTTAACCTCCTTCTGAGCTTGCCTCTGCTTTCTTGAGTAAACCTATAGTTCCTAAGTTACTAATCGAGGCACAGGTTTGTTAGGATATACTAGTGAAGATCACAAATTAGGAACAGAAGGAATCAATTCACAAGTTGTATTCAAAGAGGGATGTTCAAATGGAGGCTGACTTGGAAATGTAGGCTGACTTGGAATAGATTCAGAGTTTGGTGGCTGATGACTTGGAGCAAGTGGGGGAATTTTGCTCAAGCAAGGAATCCCAACTCCAAGATTGAAATTCTACTGCAGTCTCCCCCTAAATTTTAGTCTTGGAAAAAAAGAATTGTTTTCAAAGAATGTAACATCCATGGTTTTAAATATTCTCCAAGTAGTGGGACAAAAAAACATTTATACCCCTATTTGTTTATGGAGTAACTAATAAAGACACACTTTGTGGATCATGGATCAAGTTTGCTTTTATTGTGTGGATAAACATGATTAATGGATGAGCATCCAAGTACCATTAGAGGCAGATTGGATGATAGAAACCGGGTATAAGGAAAGAAATTAATAAGGACTTGATGAGGTGTTTGAAACTGAAGAGCCCGAGATGGTAGCCTATTGATGAGATAAGTCAAAGTAAGGATAGCTTCCCTCCCATAAGTATTATGGTACGTTAGTAGAGAACATAATGGAGCGGACTACTTCCAATAAATGTCTATTTTTCCTCTCTGCGACTCCATTTTGTTGCGGAGTATTGACATATGAACTTACTTGGACTATCTCTTGCTTAGATAGATATTCTCCAAGAACATAGTGGAAATATTCCCTAGTATTATCAGACTTTAAGATTTGGATTTTGGAACCAAATTGAGTTTGAACAGTGCTATTGAAAACTTGGAATATTCTATCAACCTCATATTTTTCTTTTATAAGAAATACCCAAGTAAGTCTTTTATGGTGATCAACAAAAATCACAAACCACTGTGCTACGTTAATGTTTTTGACTCGTGAAGGTCCCTAAATATCACTATGAACAAGGGTAAAAGGTTTTGATGGTTGGTAAGAAATCCCTGGATAGACAGATCTAGTATGCTTTACAAGTTGACATATCTCACATGTAAAAAATTTTGAATTTTTATTGATGAACAAATGGGGAAATAACTTTACAAGATATAAGAAATTAGGATGTCCTAACCGATAGTGTCACATTATGATCTCACTATCTTTATTGACACTAGATTGACTCAAAACAGAAGCAGTTGGACTTGTAGCAGCTACTAGGGCCTGTCCAAATTTTGGTGGCTTAAGGAGGTATAGTCCATGACGCATCTCAGCACTGCCAATCTTCCTCTTTGAACCCAATTCCTAAAAAACACACACATTTGGAAAGAATTTTCTTAACCAATGGTTATTGCTAGTCAATTTACTGATAAAAATCATATTACAATCAAGATTAGGAACATAAAGCACAGATTTAAGAATGATTCCAGGTGACATTTGAACTGATCTGGTCCCGACCACTTTAGATAAAGTGTCATCAGCAATTTTCACCGTAAGATTAGGGTGACATGGTTGATAGTCAAAGAAAAGTGTCTCATCTCCTATCATATGATCTGATACTCCTGAGTCAATGATGCACTGTTTTGATTGCAATGTACCTGACTTAGCATGTAAACTTGTTGCTAGTTTAGCAGTAGGGTGCTTTGTCAAAGTGTTGTTCAGCAATAATTTTAGCATGTCTAGTTGCTCCTTAGTGAAGGGATTGGATTCGGTTGTGCACTGTTGTTCCCTAGTGACATTGGCTGAGTTTGCACAACTATCTTGGGCTGATCTTTTTGGCTTCTAGTTTGTTGTTTTTCCATGTAACTTCCAACATGTCTCCCTTGTATAACCTGATTGAGAGCAATGTTCACACCAAGGTTGCCCCTTTCTTGGCTGGCGATTATCTATTGGTGCCGGTGATCGTAAACTACGAGTAACAAACCCAGACCCATCTAGGTTTGGAGGTGACGGCTGATTGCCTAGCATTACCTTCTTCCTACTTTCTTCCTAGCGAACTTCTGAAAATATCTCTCAGAGACTTGGAAGAAGTTTTGTTTTCATTATTCTTCCTCTAACATCATCTAAACTTTTATTCAGACTAAGCATAAATTTAAAATTTCTTTTTTGCTCCACTATCTTATGATATAATCCATTGTCCTCCAGACACTTCCACTCATAAAACTCAAACATATCTAATTGTTACCAATGACAAATTAGAATATTAAAATACTACGTTACCGTTAATTCTCCTTTATGAAGATCATAAAGAACTGTCTCCACCGTGAAGAGTTCTAAAGTATTTTCAGAACCTGATTAAGTTTCTCTCACTGCCTCCCATATTTCTTGAGCCATTTCATATAAGAGAAAATTTTCACCAATATCCACATTCATGGAGTTTATGAGCCATAACATGATTTAATGGTTTTCGACCTTCCACTTCTTATAGTTCAGATCAGTTTTCTCCGGAATTGGAACTTCTCTAGTCAGGTAATCTTCTTTTCCTCTACCGTAGATGAACATCCGAACAGATTGGGACCACTTAAGATAGTTCTGTCCATTGAGTTTATGACCTGTGATTAGAAGAGGCAAATTCTCAGATATTCCAAAATTTCCAGAACCGGATTGGACCAGATTTGGGTTGGAAGGAGAAGATGTCTCATATACAGAACTGACCGCTTCATTTGCCATTTCGGATTTTCAGAGAGAAAAGAGAGAGAAAGAATCTAGGTTTTCGAAAAAAACTAAGAATTCCTGGATGAGAAAGATGTCGAAATATGAGGATGATGGCTAGGGTTTCTTAGGCTCAGATACTATGAAGATTCTGAATGAATTAATCTTCTTTACTTGAAATCAGAATTGGTACATGATATATATATACACACTTTTACATAAATAAATAAGGAAACTATCACCTATAAAATAGTAACACAATAAAGACTGATTTCCTAATATCTACAAAATAAGAAACTAACTCCTAACTTTGAGGACTAAATATTCGTCAGTTTTCAAGTTGGATGATGAAGTTGAATCTGCTAAGGGTGTTTAGGATTAATGTTTGTGAAAATTGTGAAGAATTGCCTCCATTGGGGAAGTTGCCATGCCTTGAAGAGCTATACTTGTTGAATATGAGAGTAAAAAAAATGTGTGTTGAATTTATCGGAATTGAAAAGAAGAACCAACTTCACTGGTGTCATTCCCAAAACTGAAAACACTTGTATTTTATTGGTTTATAGAATGGGAAGAGTGGGATGATATTGATGAGTGGTTAATGGAGAGAATTACAGTTATGCCACGTCTTCTTGAGCTCCAAATGACCAGATGCCCAATTTTAAAGACATTGTTGCATCATCTACTGTCTCCAATCATCACCAGACCCCAGCGACTGGATATACAAGAGTGTCATGTTCTTCTACAACAAATCCAGACATACAATCTTTCTCACAAACCTTGTATCTTTATTCGACCATAAATAAAAGGTATTTCATTTCTTCTCTCATAATTAATTATCTTTCACTTATAAGAAGAATCAAACATAGGTAAAAGTATCTCTTCTGGCTGGAAAGAAGTTGGTAGGATGTAAATGGGTGTTCACAATCAAGTATAATTTTGATGGAACGCTCGAGAGATACAAGGCAAGATTGGTAGCAAAAGGTTTCACTCAAATTATGGAATGGATTACATTGAAACATTTGCTCAAGTGGCGAAACTCAATACAGTGAGGGTTCTATTATCTGTTGAAGTGAACCTAGATTGGCATCTATACCAACTAGATATGAAGAATGCTTTCTTGATTGGAAAACTTGAAGAAGAAGTGTTTATGGAACCTCCTTACAACTTTGAGATGGAGTTTAGATCCCAAGTGTGCCTATTAAAAACTATATGGTTTGAAATAATCACCTCGAGCTTAGTTTGAAAGATATGCAAGTTCAATGAAACAACAAGGATATTCTCAAGGTTAGACTGATTACACCTTATTCTTTAAAAGGAAGGAAAGTAGGATGATGACTATTTTTCTGGTATATATAGATCACATCATTGTCACAGGTGATGATTGTGAAGAAATTGACAACTTGAAGGCTAGTCTGGCAAGAACATTTGAGATCAAAAACTTGGGACTATTGAAGTATTTATTGAGAATGGAAGTTGCAAGATCAAAGAAAGGGGTCGTGGTAAGTCAACAAAAATATGTATTATATCTGCTTTCTGATACTGGTATGACAGGTTGTAAACCAACTAACACGCCTGTAGACCACAATGAAAAACTTAGTGATGTTAGAGGTAACCAATTTGATGTTGGGAGATATCAAAGATTGGTTGGGAATTTAATCTATTTGTCTCATACGAGACTGGATATTGCTTTTGCTATCAGTTTAATCAGCTGGTTTATGCACTCTCCTAAGAAGGTTCATTTGGAAGCCACTTATCGCATTTTGAGATATCTCAAGGAATCTCCAGGAAGGGGGCTATTTTTTGAGAAGAAGGCTCAAAGAACTGTTAAAGTGTTTACTGATGCAGATTGGGCGGGTTCGGTCACTGACAGAAGATCTACTAATGGACACTGCTCATGTGTATAAGGAAATTTAGTGACTTGGCGGAGTAAAAAACAAAATGTAATGGCTCGCAGCAGTGCTGAAGCAGAGTTCCGTGCTATGGTCAATGGAATTTGTGAGGCGAATTACCTCAAACGGGTACTAGAGGAGCTACAGCTACCATTGGATGGTCCTATGGAACTATACTGTGATAACAAGGCTGCCATTAGCATTGCTAACAATCCCGTGCAGCATGATAGGACTAAACATGTGAAAATTGACTGTCACTTCATCAATAGTTTCCTTCTTAGGTGATTCCTACATTGTATCTATACAATAAACTTTTAATGTTAACCAAAAAATAATTTTAT
>JANIJH010000224.1:6602629-6615704 GCA_024520975.1 Erythroxylum areolatum | reverse complement strand
AATAGTTTCCTTCTTAGGTGATTCCTACATTGTATCTATACAATAAACTTTTAATGTTAACCAAAAAATAATTTTATTCCTCAAAACTAAAAAAATCAAATTAAGGGTTCTTTTTTTTTTAACAAATCAAAATGTCTGCAAATGAAAAATAAATTATTACCAAGTCATGGTATTTACCAAGAAATAATATCTTGAACAAAACATATGAAGCCTAGTTTTCAGCAAAAGAATAAGAAAGTAAAAATATGCAAATATTCAGGAGTAGTAAAGTTTTATCTTTGAAATTGCTCCTTCAACACAAACTTGCTAAAGGGCTTCAATTGAAAGGGTTGACTGTAAAGCTCAAAGTCAAAAGACATATTAAGCCACTTCTACCAGTGTAGAGGAAGGTTTCAGTCGAATCAAGCCATTTCTCAATTTGTAGAGCTCCCAGCAGACTATGGTGAAGGTTTCTATCAGCAGATGTTTCTTCTTCCCGTGTTCACATCACATGAAGCTTCTTTCTAAGTGGTCGACATAGTTACATAACAAGAATTAAGCTTCTGGTGATCTGCTGCAAAAGATCAGTAATTGCATTCCATTCGAGAACACTTCTTCACTTCAACTTCCCTCATTGTCTGGAAACACAAACTGCAAGTCTTCATTATCCCTATACACTTGAACAAGAGCAGCAGCTTTGTACACAAACATCCCAAACATGGCAGGCACAAGCTGTAAGAAACAAAAAACAGTAAGCAACACCTTTATCCCCAGGAAGGCACTCCTAGAGGGAAGTACCTTCACCAAATAGACGCCAGCTAGGACTCAACTTCAACTGCAGAATATCCTGTCTCATGTCCCAATAGAAGCTGAATGACTACTAACTGAACTCAATTCGATGACTGAAGCATGAACATTTATCAACAAAAGGAAAATGATTAGGTTTTCGGTTACCTGGAAATCAAAATAATCTGTGGAAAAATAGTGGTGAGACAGAATCCAGAATCCATATATTGCAGACGGAATCACTAGCCTTGGAGATGAAAGTGCAATGCCACTGCCCTTAATCAATCTCTCTAATGAGTCCCTAACATCTTCACTTCTTATCCCAATTCTGAGGCAGAGAGGTAAAATAGTTATCAAAAAAGAAACAAAATAACACAGAGGACAGCAAATCAAGGCAGATGTTCTTCACTGTACTTTTTGGACTTCTTTTTCATAAAAATTGGAGGGATCATTTCCTTTGAAATATTGTTCACATGTTGGTACAAGAGTTGCAGGTATAAGCAACTGCAAGACAATGAAGCTGGTTAGAATACCAAAAACAACACAGAGTCAAACAGTTTCTCTTTTCTGGTTTTGGTTTACTTGAAGCGAGCAGAGAGCGTAATAACCAGATGATCTTGTTAAAACATCAAACCAGAGCAGTTTTAGGATGAGCAGATTATTAACTTCTCGTTGTAACCAATTACATCCTAGATGGGCCTTAAAGTCTGATGATTGGAATAAGATTTCATTTCCAACATTGATTTTTTACATCCGAAGACAAAGATTTCTTAGTATCTCTAACCTGAAAAATACTCCAATAGCATAACTAATGGCAGCCTGTAAAATCAATAAATAGGTGAGTCTTTTGCAATTTCTTGAATCAAACACTAATTAAAATGATTCTCTAACAAAGAAAAGAAAGATGCGTATTATGCAGCCACTTTGAAGACAATAAAATTAGAGAAACTAAGCAAACTAACAAATTCGAATTTGAGATGCATTTTCTGAACCTCATATTAGCACCGACAAACAACGATGTTTCATTCTTTTCCGATCAACTTATAGAAGGCCGATAAATCTTCCACGTAGCAGGCTAAATTAAATACAGATTGCTGAAGATACATTGTTTTCTTATGAACATTCCCTAAACATGCAATTGCAGAATTACGATCCTTGCTAATTTTCAACGCCATCCCGTTTTAGTAGGCCTGGTAACAAAGAGCATAAAAGGATATGGTTCTAGACATGCTCACCATGTATGACTGAACCTCTGAAACATATACATTTTTCTCATGAAATACCCATTAAGATTCAACTTTCATGGGACTCCAATTTAATGCCTTGTTATTAACTGGAAAAAACTTCAGATTCAATTGCTGAAATTAACTTTTCAAAAGATTTTGTTGGAAGTTGATAACTAAAATGAAAATAAAAGGCATTCTTTTTCTTAAATTTTTAATCACAAAGTTTTGTTTGGAAAATTTACATCAAGTAAATGTCTTTTTTAAATAAGTTCTAAGGTAATTAAAATTTTTAGAAAATAACTGACCCTGAAGAATTAAGAGATTGATTTATGCAATTTAATTATCAAAATTTACAAATTCAATTTTACTTGTGAAAAGGCTTATATCTTAGGAGCTTGCAAGTTGAACCCTAATTTCTTACCAATTGCAACCAATAGTAATAAACGAATAAAATGATTATTAAACTGGATTTAGATTATATTCAACTGTATTTCGATTAGAAGTGTAGATTCAAATCACAGGACAATATTTCATTTAAACATCTATGATATTATTGCCCTAGTCTTATTTCTCCTTCTGTTCTCTCAATTTATAATTTATATAATTTAATTTTTCTCCTAGGAGCGAATTTATTTGAAGAATGAGGGCGAGTTCTCAGTTTCGCCGAGTTTGAATCCATTTTCTATTGTTACTCATTTCCGATTAAATGATGCCCCTCAATGGATTTGCCTATATAAGCTGCAGCTAAGGTTGCAAAAATAAGAGCTTGAATACCACTTGTAAATAAGCCAAGGAACATGACGGGTATAGGAACCACTAAAGGTATCATTTTAGTATGAACAAAATAATGCTTTAAACAATCCATACATGGACCTTACGGAATGTACAGGCATTTAAAATTGCATTAGGAAGTTCAGTGTGCTAATGAAAAAATTTATACTTTCAGGTCATTTTTATGTATTCAAGATCAATAAAGCGATGAACAATTCAGTTAACTCAGCAAAGAAATTCAAATTATAATTCATTTTTACTTCTTATAACAGTGACAAATTTATAATAATGTTGCTTTTGTCTGTTAACTCGTACCTGGACTGATAAAGTTATCAAACAATAACCATCACAAGCAATTCCAATACCAATTGACAATAGCATCAATTCCCTTTTGAGCTGCAGAGAAGAAAAAGAATCACCAATGTTATATACTTTTTAAATAATATCTTAGGTATAAATTGCTCCATAGACTACAAATGAAACACAGTAAGAAGTTAGGAAGAAATGGAAATCAAAATTTGGTCTCTTTACCTATAGACCACAGGAAGGTAAAGAGGTTTAGGTCAATTTAAAAGAACATTTATATAAGGGGAAAACATTTAGTCATAACAAAATCTAGTATCTATATGACAACAGATTTCACATAAATTTCCAGTATCCCTGATGAAGAACAAACGGACATCAATAAAAAGTAAAGCTCAAAAACAAAAGCAAAGTTTGTATCTGAAAGGAGTAACAGTTAACCAGCAATAACTTCATCATATACCATCAGTAACATAAATGTTATTTGAAGGGCAAGCTAACTTTAACCTAGTTCTGAAATAAAAATTATAGCATTCTTCAGTTGAAGGAACTATCATACAGCTTCATACTGCAGAAAGTTCAGTTTCTTTCTTTTGTCGCTATCATCTTGCAGTCCCTGTAAACAAGATGAATGTATAAATGACAACCAACCATAAGTTCTGAATAGCTATCATGACAACATGACATACCTCAGAAACTTCTTTCTTATTCACTGGCGCTGAGTTGCTACCCAACACCCATTCTTGCGTTCTAGATAGCTTCAGGAAACCATCATCGCTATCACTTCCCATAACCTATTTATTTTACAGCCATAAAGTGTTTTTTTAATGGAGCACGTGAAGAAAAAAGAGCATCAGAATCTTCCAAAAAAAAATGAATGCAAGTGATGAACTAAGAAATTAAATATTGGTAAGAATGTCCAAAAGCAGATGCAAATGAAAACCACTCAAACGCATTAGAATCTCTTCAGTGAACAAAAGGAAGTATAGTTGAAGCACCTTCACAATAAGCAATTAGTTGCGGCTGCAACAAATGAACATAACAATTGCAGCATCATTTTCAAGCAAGTAATTGGTATCAACCCCATCTTATTAAAGTTAGTGAACAATCGGACTACCTTCCTTTTCTACTTTAAATGCTTAAATGAGAGAATCTATTACTTTCAAAGAGAACCAAGTAAGTCAAAGAAGAAAGTGCAAGACACGCCTTCCAGCACCACTAATTTCCTTTCCTAGATGGTATGAGAATTGAATCTAACAGTTGTACCTGGTTTGTCTCTTTAGGAGAGTCAGCAAGTTTATCAACATCTTCATCAACAAAATTCAGAACTTCTCTCTGCCAAAGCATAACAGAAGCTTTGGATATAAAGTCACCTTTTGATTTCCTTTCCCGAAGGAACATTTGCAAAACATCTTCTTCTGAAAGTTCACCAACTGAAGAACAGAAAAACGATTGAGTAAATGAAGAAAATGGCATAACTTGCGGCACTAAAATCTGCAACAGATCTTAAAACAGAAAGGATAAATCAACCTGTAAGTACAATACCAGACACTTGAAAATACTTTGTCCATCCCAATCCTAGCTTACATACACTTAACCACAAGTAGACAAAGAAAAACGAATAGCTACAGACCGTCAAGTTAAGGCTGTTTACGTTGCAAAAACAAATCATCATAACCATATGGTGACAGTTGATGAGACTAAAAGACCACACATCGAAATGAGGCAAGTCCAAACTGAATTCTTTGCATAAATAAGCATCAACACATTTACTTCCCACTTGACACGCAAAGATGACTAAAACGATATCATTGTTTCTAATCTTTTTTTGTGTGAACTCAACAAGACAGTGGGAAGATTTGCATCTCATTGGCACTTCGTGATCAGCTCAATTTTACAATTATAGCTACCCATGCCCACATCATACACGAAATGTGATGGGAGCTCCATCCCCATGAAATAATATCCAACACGAAAATAGGTGGTGTGGTATGTCAAACTATGTACTCCTAAAGGAAAATTAGGCATTTTGTATGCTGGTCCGTACATTTTCCATATGCAAGTTATAAATTTTCAATACAAACCAAAAAAGGCCTATAAGGTTACCGAGAAAAGCAACAAGAAACAATCTTTCTTAGAACCATCCCATTTTCCATAGAACCAAAAAGAAAACAGCAAAATCGTCATGGATAAAGAAAAATGAGAGAAGGTTCATTTAAATTGAACCTGGTTGAGCGCTTGCTCTAAAAGATAAGACCTTTGGAGGATAAAGAAATGGACATAATCCTAAAAATGGAGACTTCGTAGACGTCGAAATACAAGTGATGCTGGAAAGCCTGCTCATTTGGGCAAATCTTAATCTCACTTGGCTCAGTCTTTGTAATTGGGACTGAAGAGAGAAAGCGAGCAAAGAGCACGCGCCAGAATGGGAAACTTTTTTCTAAGGGGAGCTCTGTGGTTCTTCCATAGGAACAATAGCAGCCGAAACAGAAATATCGGATGATGCAACCGTTCATAAAAGGGGAAAACGACAATTGGATTTTAGATATTTTATATAGTCCTGAAACAATAAATTATAACGTAATCTAAGTACTATCATATAATTAGTTTATCTTAGAATAGACATGGCAGAAACAGAAAACTAATGACTCAATCCGCTGTGGTGGATATGAGCTCCAACTATCCGAGGAGCCACCGTGGTTCAGGTCACGCCGCCACTATTGATAAAATGCACAGACCCCATTTTGGGAATCTTCGTGTTCTTTTAGTTCTGGCTTTGTGTTGTTTGCGTGATTATGCGTTATGGGTTCTTCTTGTTCGCTATAAAACTGTCTTCATCTTGAGATTGTCCAGGTTGGGTTTCGTGTCGTGTAGAGTACCAGTAGAGTAGGAACTGATGAGTTTGGGTGTGTGAAACTCAAAATTAACGAATCAATTTTAATAATAATTAAACTCAAATTCAAATTGTTGACATTTGAATTAGATCAATACCAAATTTAATAATTTTTTAAGTTTGATAAATTATAAAAAAGATAATCTAAAATTAATGCATAAAATTACATAAATAGTAGTTATAAGTTAAGAGGTTTGATATTTAAAAGTTTAATCGTATTACATTATCATAAAATCAGATAAAGATTGAATAAAATTTAAAATTTAGAAATATTTAATAAATTTTAAAATTTTAAAATATAATTAAAAGAGATAATTTTTTATTTAAAATTTAATTAGAAAAAGATACTAATAAATAAAAATTAATCATTTATTTTAATTTTAAAAATTAATTAATTTACATATTTTAATATATTAATTAATCAAATTATCAATTTTACAATAAAATTATTAAAATAAATTGAACGAAAAATTAAAATTTTTATAGATGAACAGTTAGAAGTGTTAACAGTTTCGATATAAATTGTATCACTAATTTAGGAATTAACTTAGAGAGAAGACATGGAACGACAGAACAAATCTCATTTTTGGAAAAAAAAAAAGAAGAAGAAGTAAGTTTGCAGTATTGGTGTATAGTTCGTATATATTTCAATGCCAAGTTCAGGTAGGTCCAATCATTCATTCACATCAAGAGTTTCATGCTTTTTACTTATGAATTCACAATGCCACTGCCATCTCTTCTCTGCAACGAAATGCTTTCCCAGTGAATATTGTCAGATATCGACTTCCTTGCCTTGATACCGTTGTCTGCCAAAACCAGCATTGGATTTCTTAGAGCATGATTATCCTCACAGGCATAACTCCATTCGTAACTTCTGCTGCTCTTGTCCATGTTTAATTCTATAGAATGAAGGTCACTGTCAACCGAATTATCTCCATCGTCTACGTCTCCATCTGCTACTGCCTCCTCTTCATTTTGCTCTGTCACCAAGCTTTGCCATGATCCAAATTTGATGTTTTCCAGGTAAGCTTCAACTTCCTTTATCCTGTCATAATTTGGAGAGCTGCCCTTATTTTTTGTGCCAAGTGTTTCCCTTACGTACTTCTCGAGCTCATTTCTTAGGCACTCCACGGCTGCATTTTTCTCCTCGAAATAGTATTTTGCCTCCGAGAGCTTCATATGTACTCGTTCTTCCCGCAGCACATCGGCTAGTTGTAGCATTTCCCTCTCTTTCTCTATTTCCTCTCTAACCTTTGCTGATTCTCTCTTCAGTTCCTCTACCGCGGCTCTATCTTCTCCAATCCCTTTGGCTAATTCGTCACAGACTTGCTCCAGTATCTCCTTATCTCTCTTCTCCGCATCAAGCTCTTTCCCGGCCTTTGAAAGAGATGCCTTTGTATCTGCCAGTTCTTTACCCAGCTTCTTATTCAATCTTTCAGTTTGCGATCTTCGTTTCTTCTCTACTTCAAGCTCCTCTGCAATGTGTGCTATGGCATTCTGAATTCTCTTCCGCTCTCTGCTTTTCGAAGCTGCCTTTTCTTCTTCATAACGCCTGATCAGGTCGTCAAATTCATGGCGAGTGGATCGCTGCCCTTTAATCAATTGGTTGACCTGGGCTCGTGCTCGCTCTAGTTCAACTCCTAGCGCAGAGACAAGGAACATGCCTGATGAATGATGCTCTTCAAGACCCCATATATGGCTCAGAGCTCTCACAAGCTCTTTTGATGTTCTAAGCCTGTTACTGACATCCTTCAAACTAGTCTTAATTCCATCTGTGCTTTCTGTGGTGTGAACTTTCCTTCCGGTTTGAGCTTCAGTCTGTATGTTGTGGAAAAGAATGAAACTTGCTAAGCGCAAAAGCTCTTACAGATAATTATGTATCTATATTATTAATAGAAAAAATATGTTGTTTACCTCGATCAAACGGGCATTATTAATAGAGTCCAAGTTTTCCATATTACAATCAGCAAGTTGATGCTTCCTTGAAACCACCACCGATGTTCTTGTCCAATGATCATCTCCTCTAGAACGATCAATCTTCTGCAGAACCGAAACAAGAAACACATAAGACAAGAACTTTATACAGATCGGTACAAGAAAATAAGAGATAACAAATAGATTTTCCACCTCTGAAATGATATGGTGAGATGGATCTGACAAATGTGGCAACCTTGAAAAGGTTTTCCCTCTTCTCAACTCTTTCTTGTCCTGTAATAGCTCCAATTCCTTTTCAGCAGTAGAACGGTTTCCGTTAATCTCCCACAGAGCAGCGGCCAGTTTTCTTGAAGAAACAGAAACTTCATTGGCTTGGCCGCCACCGAGGGAAAACTGACACTTGTTAGATTCATCATTTGGCATTATAGAATTGGGAGGCTTTGTGCATGTCCTCCAGGCTGGTACAGGTGTCGTAGACCCAGCTTTCCTTCTAATCAAAATAGCTCGCTTGAATCTGTACTTCTTGACCAATGACGATGAGGAAGATGATGAGTTCCCTCTCTTTCTAATCTTACAATGCCCTCTCGCTTTGACAGCTTCCATATATGCTCTACCCTAGATGGGGCCAAAATTCCAAGTGTTCACTTAGTATTTGTTCAAAAAGAGCAGTCTTTTTCAGCTACTATTTCTTCAAATAGCAATAATATAAAGATAGTAAAAGATTCTATCGAACGTAGAGAATTGAAAGATCGGTCTGAAAACAGTTCGAGAGAAGTAATGGGGGATGAGGACAGTTAAGCGGTATCTTTTGGCAAAAATTTTGTGCAGAACTAGAGTGATTTTCGCTGAATCGTAATGACTTCAGGATTCAGAAGATTACATGGGCATTAAAGGCTAAGCATTGATGTCCAGTGTCCATACAGAATAGTCAGAATCAGTAAACAGATCTCTTGAAGCCAAAACTTGAGAAAGCAGATAGATAGCTGAGATTTCGAACTTGAAGGAAAGATTCAAAGAGGGTAAAGGTGACACCACGACGTTGAAAACCCACTAAATATCAAACCTGTTGTGTACTCTTTTTGGGCAAGTCCAACACTGTTGCCTAGAATTCATCAAACCCAAAAGCAAGAAAAAGAGATAGATTCAGTCTAAAAGAAAAAGAGATTCAAGGACCTGGAAAGGAAAAGAACCAAACAACTGTAAGAAAAGAAAATGTGGGGAAAGGATAAATTTGAGTGAAAAATACTGGAAGGCATCACATGTTAGTTTGCAATCGTGTTATAGGTAGAATCCGCTTCCAACATATCACGTTGCAGAGGGTTGAGGTCGAAATAAAAAACCAAAAAGCAGGGGACTTCTTCACAAATGTTGACAAATAACAAAATAACAAAATGTGCCGGTACACTTGCCAATTCATAATCAATCAATCACTCCGAATCTTCCCTTCCCGCCAGGAAAATGAATGAGAGCCGCTGGTCTAGTCTGACAGCTTTAGGACAGGCGAATAGAACCAAAACTTTAGGCAACGTTACTTCCATTTTTCTTATTATTAACATAAATTTATTTATTTATTTTATATAAATAAATGGAGGGGAATGATAATAGGAATGAGAATACATATAGTGAATAATGAGAATGAATATTATCATATAATTATAATGGTTGGTTAAGAAAAATGAATGATTATCATTGCCATTATCATTAATAGTGATTGGTTAGTAAAAAATATTGTAATTAATTAATTATAAAATAAATTATATTTTAATTAATTAATGAATTATATTTTAATTAATAAATATATTTTAATTAATTATTATGTAATTAATTATTTAATTGATTTCACAATAAATTTGATTATTGAAATTAAAGCTTTACTCTCATTCCTCCTATTCCCCTAGATTATAAAAGGAATGGAGAATTGCCCAAAATCAAAGAATGAAACTCTTAGATCTTCAATGATAGGTTCATACCAAATATCAATTTTTATTCCATATTTATGCCCCTTTTTCTCATACCTCAAACAAGCACCCCCTCGTATTATAAAAATAGAAACACAAAACAAAATTCACTTTTTTATAGTTTCATAATTTTTAAAAATCGGTAAAAAAAACTAAAATAAAAAACAAAAACTAGAAATAAAAATAAAAACAATCTTGAGTAACAACTCTAGATTGATTGGAGCTTTGGAGCCCAGAGAAATGGAGTGGCTGAAATGGGCAGCCATTCTCAAGATCACCACATGTAAGTGCTGTTCCTCATCCACGGGAGTGATTCTTTGATTCTGTTTGATTGATTTTCACGACTCAAGAAGTAGAGTATTTTGAGAGATTATTTAATAGGAAGATAAATATATTATCCCACGTCTACATTTAAAATAATTAGGGAAAAAATTAAATTAATGAGATGTGAACTTTATAAATGGGATATCATTTCCATTAGGTTAATATAACGTATCATTACTTGATATTTTGTGGGCTAAGGCCAACATGTTAAGTCGACAATTATGTCGTAATCTTCTAATTTTTAAAATTGTTTTTGTTGCATGATTTAGTTGAAACTGCTAAAAAGAAATCATTTTTATAAAATTAACTATTACATGAAATGGAAGAGAAATATTGATAAGAAACAGTTTATATTTTTTTTTTCTTCGTCTAATCATATTAAAATAACGTTATCTGTATAGGTCTACAAAACCATGTTCTGATATTGTTACATAGGTCCCAAGAATAAGCCCTTTTCAGAAGATTATGCAATGATGTAAGAAATCACGATATTGTAATAACACGAGTCAGAACGAATATTGTAACATATCATTGTGCAATAATGCAGAACATGACGATGAGTAACACAAATATGGTGGGTCGGTGCATAATCCCATAGTTAATTCCGTTTACATTAAAAAAACACCAACCTATCTAGAAATCTCTCATCCCATATTCTTTTCCCTCTAATGAAACGATTCCATGAATTAATTAGTCAATGATTTGATACTTAGATACTAATTAGCTGTTTCATTCAACTTTTTTCTAAACATTCTTCCGAGATGTTGTCTCCTCTCCTCTTCATGAAATTAGCAAGGAAACAAAAAATATCGTCAGGACATACGATACGGATTACTGAAAGGTTTATGACAAATGGAATAAATTAAGTGTGCTTTGAGAAGATGACTTGGACAAAGTAAGGGGAAGCTGAGAAATGAGATTTCAGATGCCAAATTGTACATGATTTGATTACAGAGGAAAGCAGGCAGCAGCACAAAATAAGCGTTATCTTTGAAATTTAAAAGTAGTCATCGGTCCTTCCCTTGAAGCCGATTTGCCCAAAGGTAAGGCAGACGAATAGTCCAAAGTGCCACGTAATCAACCACAACCTACAAAAAACAAAAGAACTATGAAGGTCCCATGGTCTAGTGGTGAGGACATTGGACTCTGAATCCAGTAACCCGAGTTCAAATCTCGGTGGGACCTTTTTTGATTATCTACAGTCTACAAAGTTTTGTTTTATGAAGAATAGAAATACGATTATAAAAGCCCAAAACAGTAACTATCCAATACGTGATGTTTGTAAGTTATAATGGTACGTGAAATGAAAATCTGTCATACCAAAACTGGGAGGTGAGAGGAGGAGGAGTGGGGAAGTGAGCGAGCTCAGCACCAATACTCTCGAAGAAGAGACCAGTTAGGCTTTTCCCATTAATTACCGGAATGCTTGATGGTGCTAACCACCCTATCAACCCAAATCCTATCACATTCAGATCCGTTCGTAACCAGTCCCTTTCAAAGCTGTACCAAAACCCACATCCATTACATTCTAATACGTAACTCAAGCAAATCAATTCTCAATCTCAATCTCAATCTCAGCACAATTAATTTACCACATGAACCTTCCTCCATTAGCACAAGCTTGCATCAACGGATTTCTAGCCGCAACTGAGGATTTCACGAAACCTGAAACCCATTAACAGTTATCACATGCAACACTCCACTTGTCGATCAGTAAATGAAGGGAGGGTGTTCTTGAGTAAAAGTATACAGAGGTACCTGAGCTAAGGCAAATTCTTTTGGTTGAAGAAGAGCGAGAAAGGGACGACAGGGAACTAGTGCCCAAGCCAAGAACAGTTGATGAAGTTGAGATTGTGGTTGCCATTGTTGTCTTTAGATATTTCCTGGTTCAGCCAAATGCTTTTGAGTGGGTGTTTTATTATTCAGAAACAGCAGGCTTGTGTTTTTTGGGTGTACGAGATTGAGATTTTTGTGGAAGCGAAAGATCGCGTGGATGGATCGTCGATCAATAGCATTCTGCCACCTCAGAGTTCTGTGGATAAAGTGGGGCCTGTAATTGTTTCTGTATCGCTACTCCAGCCACATTTTATGCTTAGATGAACTATATACTACTAACAAAATATAGATCTTAGTTGATTTATAATTTATTGAATAAAGATGGATCCATTCTGTTCGGTGTAGGCCTGCGAGAAATGCTTAATTTTGGGCTGGATCACATTTGAAATAGTATAGGTTTTTGTGTGTTTATTTAATTAAAGTAAGTTTTAGTATGTCTTATTATAATTGAAATAGGTAATCACTCGTACAGGATCTTTTATCTAATATTATGATGTCTTATTTTGTTCCATAAATATAAGTCATTTATTTATGCGAATTTTGCGTTTATTTATGCGGGACTTACACAGGACTCACATAAATGAATAGCTGAGATTTATGGAACAGAATAAGACACCATAAAATTAAATAAAAAATTTGGACCTGTAATCTCTTAGTCTTGATTTGAGTGTTACTTAGAGCTATTAGTTTAACTTTAACCAACCAAATTGACTGGGAATTTGACATGATTAGATGTTGGTAGTCAAGACTGTCCCTTACTATTGTTGCCTTGTTGTTTACGCAATGCTCTTCAGAATGTTGCTTGCTAACAATTTTTGGGCTGAGATTAGAAATCTGATAGTGAAAACTAACAAACCATTATGCCAAGTGGTTAGCAGCTCATGGTCCTAATCGTTCCTTAAGGACAGATGTTTACCTATATATGTATAACTCGAAAGAACTACTTTATTATGTGAATGTTGATGTTGGGCTAAGGATACATTCGTATCGTATATGTAGTGAAATAATGATAACAAAATCTGGATTTAGCTTGGCAATTGATTTTATTCTTGAAACTGAAATGA
>JANIJH010000224.1:6568462-6578709 GCA_024520975.1 Erythroxylum areolatum | reverse complement strand
CATCCTCCAATTCCCACATCTAAACACAATACACAATACCTCATCTTTTTATCAAACATATGCAAAACACAAGGAAACTCAAATGTCTTTTATTTCATCAAAAGCTCATAATTTCATTTATACTTTTCATTCATTACAAAGAATCATACCATATTTTCTCATTTAATTTCATTTTATAATTTCAAATTTTGAAGAAAAGTTCGAGGTCTAACAAAGGTGATCCTTCCTCTATTGGTCTCTTCATGATAATTGCTGCCTCTTTATCATTTTGTACCACTAGTTGTTTTCGAGACTTCTCCACTAACTTCTTTTCTTAAAGGCTTTCATATTGAATAGAAACTTTCTTCTCAACTGGGGATGTTTCTTGAGTAGTGTTAGCAGGAGGAGATTCAACTTCCATTTCCTCATTAACCGATTCTTCATCCTCTTCATTTTCTTTGAAACTCACTTTCTTAGAACCAATTTTCTTACTACTTCTCAGTGTGATTGCATTCAAAGATTTTGGATTTATCACTGTGTTGGAGGGTATAGAACCACTACTCTTCACTTGTTGTTCACTCAAGTTGTTGGAGATTTGAGTAACAAAAGTGTTGGACCCTGTTTCTGGAGCCCAACATTCGGAGTCACAAAATGTGAGCAAACTTATTCTTCTATTTCAAAATAGATTTTGAGAAACTTCCAACTGGAATTTCAGTTTGACTTCTTCAGAATATTTGTTTCTCATTGTCTTAAGTTTCTAAAGACACCAAAATAATTCTGTTTGGTTCAGAAATTTGGAAGTTATGGCCCAAACACTTCCAGACTGTTATTAAATTAAAACAGTACACTATACCAACTTCACTCCAGAAATTGAAAGTCTTAGGGACTGAATTAAAATTTGATTTCTTTAGATAATTTGTGACTCTATGTCTCTAGTTTATTTAGAGACAATAATCATCGCATTTTGAGCTCTACAGATCAAGATATCACCAAAATACTGAAGCATGTTTAGTAAAAATATCCAAATAGTACTCTTCCAACCGATCCCCTCACTTTGATTTAATCAATCTTTTCCAAATTGATACCAAAAGATATAAAATCTTGTCTTGAGATAGAGGAATGTGTTAGAAATCCAATGATTTAAAAATCAGGTCATTTGAAAGTCGGACGACAAAGTTATGATCAAAAGAGTGGAACATGTTCAGGATGGGGGGGAAGGACCCAGCGGTCGCGAAGTCGCGATCGCGCATCGCTCCGCAGAGTCGTGATTGCGACAATTCTTGCTTTTCTTCTCCGACCAATGTTGGTAAAAAGGGCATAACTTCCACTACAAATATTTAATTAAGGTTATTCAAAGACCGTTTTGAAGAGGACTTCTAGACCTACAACTTTCATGAAAACCTAGAAAACAATTTTTGCCTCTATAAGGGTCAAAATTTCAAATTAATGTAGCTGTCTCGAAAGTCTATCCTAAGCAGCATCACAAACTTCTAATGATCATATCTCTCAACTTCATTGTCCAAAAATGTCATACTTTATATCAATGGAAAGCTAGAAAGATAAGCTACAACTTTCAAGAAGACCCAGATTTTTCACTGAAGTCAAAAACCCAATTTTACCCTTATGAGAAACTTGAAATTGCAATGTACAACTTGGAAAGTCATGAGCATAACCATTCAACTACCAACTTCACTTCATTAAACTCCTTAATCACTACTCATTTGAATCATCCCTTACAACTAATTTGCATCATTCATAAAAATCCAATCTTTCCTTTTGTCATAGTATCTCACTTATAAGCAACAACAATTCATGTTCAAAGTTCATCAACTCAATTGGATAACTTCTTCAAGTATATCTAATTCCAACTCAACAACATCCATACACAACTCATATTTCATTAATAACAACAATAGGGGTTTACAAAGCTTTAATGACATTCCCAGCCACATTACATCATCGGCATCGAAATCCAAAATACAAAAGATACCAAATCCAATAATTCTCAAAATGCATCTAAAGTCTTACTTTTACAAAATATAACTTAATATACGGAAACATTGCAAAAATAGAATGATGCCTTATCTCTTAGTTACTCGATCTCATTTTCTTTACCTGAAGAGGGGAAGGAGAGTGGGGGTGAGCTTAACAGCTCGTGGGTAACAGTTTATAATCGATAACAAGTAAAACCATTAAAATTATTCATTTGTCATAGAAAATTCTTATTGAATTCAAGAAAAGTTTAGTTCTCAACCAATTCACAATAATACAAATCATGTATGCATTAACTTGACAATTGATAGATGCAATGCACAACAAATGGCTCGAAAGTTCCGTTGAACGAAACAAAGAAATCAAAGTTTACTCTGTGAACAAAACGAGTCCGAATTCTCAGGATCTTATAGCCTCAAACGGGCAACTGGGAGAAGACTATAGATCAACTTCCACGTGACTAACGAAACGGATTCCTCTCTTGCCCAATCACAAACAAATTTATGTTCAATTTAGTCAACAACAAATTCGTACTCTTATGCTTCTTTCATTTCATCATATTCTCATAATTTCATGCTTTTTCTTCTTTTCATTCAATTCAAAATGTTATAACCTTTTTCAAGGTATAACATGGTCATAATTCATCATGCATTTTCAAATCTTCACAACAATTCAAATTCATGCAATTTAAGCATAAACACACAAGTAGAGCATTTACCCATCACACAACAACTATAAACATATTACTCGCATTCACAACAATTCAAACCAAATAAATTAAGCATATACACACATATAAGCAAATTCTTTAAATCATTTAAAAGAAATATATGCACATTTATAAAGTAATTGAAATCATTTTTATTCTCTCGATTTGGAAAAACTTTATTGGCTCATTATTCAATTATAAACATAAAACCCACCTTATTTTCTCTTGAAAATCAAAACTCAAATGTTCCCTTCCTCTTACTCTTAGATAGGGTTTCTCTTGATTTCCTAAAACAAACTAATCTTCCATTCAATTCTAATTCAATAAAATCCCTAAAACTTCAAAATCACAACAAATGAAATTAACACAAATCAAGCTCAAATCTAACCTACCCATAATCCATCTAGGTTAGAAAACCCAATATCTAGTTTAGAAACCTAAAAAAATCAATGAGTTCTCTTAAATCATCTTCCAACACAAAACCCCTTTCTCTCTCTACTCCTTCATTCTCAACACAATCCATTTTTTTTAATAAAGTAAGAAGAAAAGATGATTACTTACCTTAAGAAGTTTGATTTCTTCTTTTTCCCACGATTTTCCTCCTTCTTCCCTAGCTTCTTCGATTTTTCTTCTCTTCTTTTCTTTCTTTCACGTTTTCTCTTCTCTTCTCTTCTTACACTCATGACATTCTCTCTTCTTCTTCAAATTTTAAGACAACATTTTAGTTTTCTTTCCCATTTTGCCCCTCATTTAACTAGTCATTCCATATTTACCCTTCTTTTGTCTTTATAACTAACATCTTATACTTATAACTCCTTAACTAATGATCATGGGAAAATTTAAGAAATTTGATAACACTTCCTTCTAGAAAAATGTTCCTCAATGTCTTAATTTTCTAATGACACCAAAAGCATTCAATTTAGTTTGGTAATCTGAAAGTTATACCCCAAACATTGCCGAACTGTTCTTATACTGAAACAATATTCTATGCTCGACTTCCATCCAAAAATTGATATTTTTAGAGACTAAATTAAAACTCTATTTCATCAGAAAATTTGTAGCCCTATATCCCTGTTTTACTCCAATTCAAAAATCATCTCATTTGGATAACTAAAGAAAAAGTTATGGCTAAAACACCGAAACATACTCAATGAACATGTTTCAACTACATTTTCCAGCTTTTGACTTCCAACATTTCTTATATAACCTATCTTGTACCTAAACCATTTCTTGCCTAGAATTCTTCTTTCCTTTACACATGAATAATCGTCAATAATTTCTCATTTAATAGTTCTAACTTCCAAGAAAATTTAGGGGTCCAATAAAAAGTGTTTAAGTTCTCATGCTTAGTCTCCATTTGCTCCAACTCAGAGAACACAATATAAAGACAGGAGTCCATCTTATTCCCCATAGCATTCAACTTAGCATCAGTTTATGTCTTTTCTTGATCTAATCTTGAATTTATCCCAACAATGTCCTTCATGATCATAGCAAATTCATCACCCTTAGAAAAAGAAGATGACGTCCCTTGATTAGACACCATTTGGTTGGAAGAATTTCCTTGAATGTTTCCTTGATCCCCACTCCATCTAAAATTAGGATGATCTCTCTAACCTGGATTAAAGGTGTTGGAGTAGGGATCTCTCTTTTGATATTGGCCATTTCTATTTTGGTAGAGGGCATGAGCTTCTTCATATCTAGCACAATTATTAGAAGCATGCATCATGGACCCACAGTACTCACAACTGGCTACTATAGCTTGAGAATGACTCATTGAATTAACTTGCGTGGCCTTCATGTTATTCTCCAAAATATTGAGTCTTTTCTCTACTCGGTTTTCCAAAGCAGTAATTTCAGCAAAAATATCTTGGGAAGAAACTGAAGAGGTATTGGATACCTTTCTTGAGTCTCCATATTGAGAGTCATTGGTAGCCATCTTTTGAAGTAGGTCCCATGCATCATTGGGACTCAATTCTCTGAGCGAATCATTTACAGCGGCATTAATTGAGGGCTTATGATGTGGAAGAAACCCTTCATAGAAAGAGTTAACCAGATTATTCTTTGAAATGTTGTGGTGGGGACAACGGGCTAGAAGTGTGATGAACCTTGTCAAATATTCATGCACGAATACATTATCTCGTTGCACAACACTAGTTATCTCCTTCTTGAGTCTCGAAGTCTTAGAAGTGGGAAAATACTCATCTAAGAATGCTCCTTTTAATTGATCCCAGGTCAATGTGGTGAAATGTTGAGGTAGTGTATAAAGCCACTCCTTGGCTTTTCCTTCTAAAGTGAAGTGGAATACTCTCCTCAATACATCTTCAAGATTTGCCGTGGGTGGTTTCATGGAAGAACACACCATGTGCATAATCTTCAAATGCCTATGTGGATCATCACCTGCAAAGCCATGGAATCTAGGTAAGGAAGAAATTAGTGCTCCTTTAATTTCGAAGTTCACATCATTAGTATAAAATCCATAAGGATCATAATCAACATTGGAATTATTAATCTCCCTCATGCTTCTATTATCCTCACCATTATTCACTACGTTGTTCTCACCATGTCCGTTGTTCCCATTAGGCCCAACATGTCTATTATTACCATTATCACCATCCATGGTATCTTGCTCCAATTCAAAATCACTAGCAGATAAGTGTTCACTAGAAGTAGCTTTCTCATTAGGTTCTCGTTCACTCAATGACAAACTTGACTCTTTTGAAATATGACCTTCCTTAATAAGAAATTGACTTGCCCTCTCTATTCTCCTCTCTCTTCTAATCTTTTTCACTAACCTCTCAAGTTCAAGATTTAAAGGATTTAGAGGTAAATCCTTATCACTCCTAGGTATAAAACAGTAACAATAAGAACGAGATGCAAAATTGACTCACACAATAAGATTAAAGTTTTAAAAAAAGAAAGAATCTAATGAGTGCAAGTGTGTGTATGAATGTATGAGTATGGATGACGATGTACTTTGTAGTGTATGAAAGAGTGTGAAAACCTATAATATGCATAAGTAATCAAAGAATGTCAAAGATTGTACCAATATGTATAAAAGAGCAACACAAAACTTTTATCTACCTAGGAAAAAAATGCAAGTATGAGGCTCAACACAAAAGTCCCAGTCAAACGTTACTTGACACTTAGTTAGTAGGAACCAATTTCTTGTTTCCCCAGCGTTGCTGTCACTTGAAATAACCTTTAATTCGATGTCGCCTTGGGGTTACTTCAAAAATTTAACCGAGGATTGCATATGGCACAACCTTGGGTCGTTCTCTTTAAGGAACCAAAAGATGAAATTAATTTCCTAAGTAATTAGATGTAAAGAAACTTAAACTATAAAATGGGGTTTGATTTAAACAATTACCGCTAAAGTTTGCAACAAATCGAGATAAACATTAAGGGCTTGTTTTTGATATTTTGATATTAAAATGAGTAATATGAAATGATAGTAAGAAAAACGCAATTAACTAACAATGATAACGTAATCCTCCAGTTCAATAGCGCAGGCAATCATTACTTAACCAAATATGGGAGTTAAAATAATTAAACCAAGAATTAAAATCGAGCTTTTAATCTAACAACCAAGCCACCTCAAATTGTTACAAAAATATTTTCCAAAATCCCAATCTGCTAATTGCCACCAGACTAGTAAAATAGAACTAAGGATACTAAAACCAATGCTTTATTTTTACTCAATAATTAAGAAAACAGAATTAATGCCAGCAACAAATATAATGATCCAATAATTTAAGCCACCTTGAATAATCACCAATTTCGCTAAAATCTCAATACAAAGTTTTGACTCAAAACAAAGTAATGAAATTAAACCCAAAATCAACATAATATCAATTGCTAAACAATAATCCAGCCACAGAATCTTCCAATTCAAAGATATATTCAATGCACAATTCCAAATAATTAAATAGTTATCCTAAGGCCTAGGAATCACTAAATAATTAAATGGTTAAAAGATAAATGTAGTTTAAACTCCCCTATAAAATTCCAACTCCTGCCTTTGCCATTGAACCAAAGGATTATGATAAATTAGCCATGAAAATTCATTGGAGATGATGTCAATATTAAGCTTCGACGATTGGCCATGTAATGTGTGAGAATAATGTTCTGAATCTCATGGTTTTCACTTATGCGTCCTCCAACTTGTGTCTCTCACGTTGTCTCCTTCTGTTTTTGCTATCTTCTTCCCAGGCCAACACAGACCACGTAGCACCACTAGACACCTGGCATTTTTTTCCTTCACGCACCCAGCTTTAATGCACTCACTGTTAGTTTGGCAAGCCTCCAGACCCACTCAATCTACCACAGCCACGCCTACAACGCCACCTGCACTCTCCTCTTTTTATAACTTGATTTGACAATTTAAGTTGCTCTCCAATGCACACCACTCAAGCCAGCACTACACACCACACAACACACACAACACAAAACCACTCACAAACAGCCTATCTCCTCCTCTTTCGATGTGAATAATTAATTCATCGTTTTCCAGCCAGCAAGCATCTGACGTTTTTCTCTCTTTATAGACCACGTAGCGACAACCTCTCCATGTTCCAGCCCACGCCTTCTGCACCGCCAGCCAACTTCACGCCTCCCTTCTTTAACTTGATTTGTCTATTTTTAATAGTTCATTCCACGCCTACTGTAGCTGCTCCCCAAAACCCTGGACAAAACTCTTCTTTTCCGTTGTCGTTTCTTTTCTTTTTTCAACAAACACGCATGTCTCACGTTTTCTCTTCTTATGTAGTCGTTTTGTTATTTGGCCACACCACGTTGCCTCTCTCATTTCCGTCTCAATACATTGTCGTTTTCTGGTCTTTTATTTCCGGCTATTTTAATGCCTTGATCACTACTTCTTTATCTCTTGAACTCTAATTTCTCTAAGTACCCTACAATAAAAATTACAAGTAAAGTAGCATCAATTGTCCAAAAATTAATTTATCACAGTTAAGCCAAAATACGACAATTTTTACCCCTATTAATACAAATTAAATGTAAGGTATAATAAGTCCAATAATATTTAAATAAAGCCATAAAGACTAATTTTAATGACAAAACTCATCCAAATGACATGAAAATATATATGAACAAATGAGTTTGTCAAGAAGTCATTACTTTTATTAACAAAGTGAATGAAATAGATGGAAAATTCTCATAAGGAGACTAGTGTTTCAATTATGATACAATAAGAGATTGACAAGTTCTTTAAAGGGAAATGAAAAGTAGAAGCTGAAAAACGTAAAATGAATTTCTCACTTTGGTGATTTTGCTGGTATGGTTCTAATCACGTTCTCAGTTCACTTGAATTATTAAATATGGTTCTTGGATAGTTGACACAGAAGCTTCAAATCGTATGTGCATAGATTTGAAATTGATGAAAAATCCCTCATTGGTGAAGGATTTTACACCTGTACATTCACCCAATGGATCCATTAAGCTTGTTCATCACATAGGTGATGTTCAACTACATGAAAGACTAACCTTGACTGGTTCCTTACATATTCCTTCTTTAAAATTCAATATTTTATCTATCAATAACCTCACCATTACAACTCATGTGAAGTTTAACTTCCAGACTTTATTGTGCATAATATAGGATCTAATGATTGATGACGTGCTTACAATAGGGAAAGTAATAGTACAATTGTAAATTCTAGACTCCATGTCTTATTATCCTGAAACCATAAAACAATATACCTAAAAAGTATATCACAAATCTCTTTGTAAACTCTGTAAATACCATTGATCCTTGACATCAAAGATTTGGACACCCATTTACGAATGTAATTAAGCATTTGAATGGAATAAATGATCTTTCTATTAAAGAGAAATTACCTTGTGAAGTATGCCATTTATCCAAATAGAGTAGACAACCTTTCCAAACTAGTAACATTCATTCAACTGCATGTTTTAAGCTTATTCATGTTGATTTATGAGGTCTTTACAAACATGCTTCAACCAATGCAAATTATTATCGTTTGACCATTGTGGATGATTTTGTTAGAAACACATGGACCTTTCTGCTTTAGCATAAACATCAAAATATTCAAACACTCCATACCTTCTTCAACCTAGTCAAAACCAATTCTATATGTCTGTCAAAATTATAAGGACGGACAATGGTACAGAGTTTACTGGTATACTATGTACAAATATTGTTGGATCTCGTTTCCGGAACCCAACCCTTATACGGAATCGGAAACATAATCGAAGAGAACACGTGCGGAAGCAAAAGGAAATCGAATCACAAAGCTGAAAGTGGGCCAAAAGCAAGAGCGAAAACACAAATCCTAAACGGAAACAGATGGCGAAAGAATCGAAAATGAATCGAATTCTTAATGAGCCATAGAAAATCGAAAGGCTCGGAAAACATAATCGGAAACAAATCAAAACAGAATCGAAGGAACGTATTGAACGAAGACAAATCGCTTAAGAACAAAAACTGATCTCCGACATCCGAAAACAAATATTTTAGAAAAACATCGCATTGGAAACCCTAAAGACACACTCGGTCTAAACCTAACCGAAATGGTATAATATTTTTTTTCTTTTCATTCTTTATTCAATCTCAAACAAAGCAATTTAATTTCCCCTTTGGAAATTTATCCTCAATCAAACTCTCACTTCATATAACCTTCTTATACAATCATATACTATCATTTTTACAAGTCTTATTTTTCCTTTCCGTAAAATCTCACACATGATTTATACCCAATCAAGCCATGCACAATTAAGCACTTCTAATATTTCAGCTCAAACATAAAAAATTCATCGGACCTCTCGTCCGGAATCCCATCATAAACAAACACACTCAATCATCATCATATACGTAGCACTTCAAATAATCCTCAATCATCAATATCATCGGACCTCCTGTCTTGAATCCAAACACAATCATTCACATTCATAATCATATGCAATTCCCATTCATATCTTAATTCAATATACATCATGAACTAAATGCTTACAAAATATTAATGGCATTTTCAAGTCATAAACATCTCCGATATTAAAAATCCGAAATACAAAATATACAACTCTTGAATACACTAACATCTTACTTTTACAAAAATCTAACTTCAAAGACATCGTAACAAACATAACGGGTAAACGTCTTGACTTTCTTTCATCCGATCTCCTTCTTGAAACCTAGAGATGGGGATGAAAGGGGATGAGCTTTACAGCTTATGGATAACATGTTTATAAATCGAAAATATAAGCAAAAATCATCTTTTTAAAACTTTTGTCATTTTATAAAAATTTCATAGTTGAACTATCAATTGCTTATTTCTCAAAATTCTCAACTTTTCAAACTTCAGGAACCATTTCAAATCATGTAATTCTCCATTTCTTTCAAAATTCATGAACAATTTTCAAATCATGTAATGCATCACAGTAACACACATAAGCACATAACATATCAGAATTTGGTTTGAATCGGTCCAGAAACAGAACGTACTACACATTCTCGTATAGCGGTCTTGTGCAGCCGTGAACAGAACGTACTACACCTTCCCGCATAGCGGTCCGGTGTAGCCGTGAACTTATG
>JANIJH010000224.1:6538625-6562955 GCA_024520975.1 Erythroxylum areolatum | reverse complement strand
CATAATATATTATTAACAAGTCATAATGTTAATACATGAATCACAAATATCCATTGACCTAGGGCACACTACTAACATTGATACCAAGAAGAATGCGGGTAATGGTTGAAACAGAGTTCCGTGTATAATATTTAATAAATCGAAAGGAGTACAGTAGCTCCCTTAGCTATGCACATATACTGATATTATTCTAGAAGAATCCTACAGCTGTGCACATGTGATCTGTTATAATAAATTATTGTATGAAACAATATGTATTTACATAACTAACTCTTATCCTTCATACTTTGTGAGTGCGTTTGTTCCCTCCACTCTCTATTTGAAGGCAAATTGCTAATAAAAAACGAACAAATTATAATCGTTTGATTGATACATAAATTATTGATTCTTTCTTCTCTACATTTCTTTTGGCAAACAATTTCCCACGAAAAGGTCCCCAGTCCTCCCACCTATTCTGAGTAAACATACCGTGTGGCACCGTGCTTTCATGTTTTATAACGGTGACTTCCAAATTTGGAGAGTGACAATTTCCATTAAACCCATGTGGACAACTTTGTACCTTTCCTTGTTAAAGCCCATCTGTTAGGTATCGAACCAATAACAGACAATGGAGACCACTTTCCTTGCACTTTTCTAATATTTGGTTTTAACAAATTCAAATTGATGTCTGAAAGTAATTTTTAAACTTAATTAATCATTAACAAATTAGTTGTTTTATATCAAATTGATTTGAAGTTAACGAATTAACTCAAGTTTAAATATTTAAACTTAATTAAATTTAGACTAAAATTCAAATGAAATTTTTTTCTAATTAAATTCATCATCAACCCTACTTGTAAATAAAATATAATGGACCAAAACGACTCTCTCTCTCTCTCTAGAGCTTTTAACAATGTGTCTCTCCAATCCCATGAGAAGAAAATAAATGTCAATTTGAGGAAATTTCAAAATCATTATAGATGATACATACATATATGTATGTGTGTATATATATATAGGTTGGAAAAGAAAATACTGATTGTATTGTTATATGCCTGATTTGTCAAAGCCATCGAGGAAAAATGAACCTCAAATATCCAATCTATCAATACTTGTCATAATTATACTTGAGGATTTATCTCAATCACCCGCCTAACTTGTTCATGAGTTGCCTCCAACTAATCGCTGGATTTCTGTTGGTCAAAATAATTAGGATAAAACGTTTAGAAAATACTGGAGCTCAGTTTTAGCATTTTGTGCGTCGCTTGGGATTCCGAAGAACATGACATGATTGGAGAGGAACCAACTTAAGACTTAAAGAGCCTCTTAATGGCCTCCCACCGCACACACCAACTTCACCAAGACCCTAACCATTTGATTCTCTGGTGGATCCCACACGCTTAATCCATTATTTTCTCCGACAGGTTTTAGCCGTTGGGTCCCCGCCCTTCTCCTACCTATGTGGCTGCATAAGTTATTAAGTCTAAATCCAGACCCTAATTTGAATTGGGTATACTCTAAAACTTGAGGTGACCCCAGAGCTACCGCCTCCTGCACATGGGGCTGAGTCTGATTCTCATGTCTTGATTTGATATGCTTTTAGTTTATGATTGGTGGGTTAAATGTCGAATTGATATTGACAAATGTTTGTCAAATCGGTTCTCTCAAACTGTTAAGTAATTCCTTAGTTCCTCTAAGAAACTTCAATATGTTTGTCTGCCCAGTTCGTTATGATGAAGACTTACCGTTGGCCAATCAAACGACGGATACATATAGAATAAATCATCGCATACACATAATAATTAGTAGTAGAATAATATCATTATTATCATACCCCAGTCCAGCAGTGGATCTAAATCTGGAGAGTCTAATAGTAAATAAATTGCAATTACTCAGACATAAGTAATAGTATTTTGAGAAATTTTTTATCTGGGTTTTTGGGTTAGACATTATCAATCCTACTTTTTTTAAGCCTTATCTATAATGAATATAGTTAATTAAAGAACGGATCATTTTTTAACAAATATTAGATCAAATGCATTTGTTATATGAGACTTATTCGAATTTATTGTCACTTACTAAATAATTAGTGAGTTATTAGAATCGGTGAAATTTATAATTATTAATTTTCAAATGTATATTAAACAAATTATAAATTATATGTAATAATCTAGAAATTATGTAGTTTAGATAATTATTAAATGAAATAAAAATTTAAAGTAAATAATGAACTTGACCATTTGTTAGCAGGGTTCCATCTTATCTCCACAATTATCAGTTATCAAATTTAAGTTAGAGTATAGCTTTTTTCACTGACTCCAACTTACCACTAATAAAATTGGGATGTTTTTAAGGAGACAAGATCCTCTGTCCAATCTTATGGTATCTTATTCTATCCCATGAATCTCAGTCATTTATTTATGCGGACCCTGCGTTTATTTATGCGAGACTCACGTATGACCCACATAAATAAATGAGTAAGATTTATGGTACAAAACAAGACACCATAAAATTGGACAGAAGATCCGGACTCGTTCTTAAGAGAGTAACATCAGGATTTGGTGCATCGCCTTGGAGTACTAAATGATTTATTGATGAATGAAATTCTAAATGACCAACAAAAAATTGAGATTTAATCTGAATTTACTTAGATATTAAATACTGATTCAAATAGTCTTATTTGTGGAGATTGTCTAAACCCTTTCTGCTGATGTAGATACAATAAACACCTTTTTAAATTGAAAAGATTGTAAAAAAAGAAAATGTCTATATGATACCGATTAATTGATTGCTCCAATATATTATCAAGTTATTAGGAATATACATGAAGTGTAAAAACTATAGTGAAGACGATATGGGGAGAAGTAGAGCATTTTCTATTGATATTGGACAACACCAAGACTTCTCTTTAAATCTCTTTTTGTTTACAGTAGTGATTGAAGACCTCATCAAGAATATCTAAGAAAATGTGCCTTGGTGTATGTTATTTGTTGATGACATTATTTTAGTGGATGAGACAAAAGGAAGCGACAATGCCAAGTTTGAATTTTGGAAGAAAGTGTTAGAGTCGAAGGGGTTTAAATTGAGTAGGACTAAGACTAAGTACGTAGAGTGAAGCTTTTCAAGACATAGAGTGGCAACTGATATGGAGGTAAAGATTGATTCAGAAGTTATACTACAAAATGAGTGTTTTAAGTATTTATGATATATCACCCATAACGATGGAGATATCGATAAATACATAGTTCACTGTATCAAATTAAGGTGTCTTAAATGGAGAAGTATATCAAGAGTTCTACGTGATAAGAAGGTACTACTTAAACTTAAATATAAATTATATAGTTTAGTAATTAGGCCGGTCATGCTCTATTGGGAAGAGTGTTGACCATCAAATAAGTGCATAATCGTAAGCTAATGATGGCACAGATGAGAACACTCTATTGGATGTGCAACCTTACTAGAAAAGATAATGCTAAGAATGTAATGGTAAGAGACAAGTTAAATGTGGCTAATATTATTGAAAAATTAAGAGAGATTAAGCTTAGGTAGTTTGGACATGTTAAGTGGAGACACTCAGACATTTCAATGAGAAGATGCAAGAAGATTGTACTTAGAAACAGTAAGAGAAAAAAAAGGAGACCTAAGAAGAATTGGGAGAAGGTGATAAAAAAGGATACGATTCTATTGGAACTTACTGAGGACATGATCCACAATAGAAAACTTTGGTATATTAGGATACGAATAAAAATTCTCATATAAAGAGTTCATTATCATTCTTATAAGTCTTTTAGCATTTCCCTCTTCCCCCTTTCTCTCTCATATTTAATTTTTTTATATATAAATACAAGTCATTCGAAAATAACCTCTCTACTAAAGGATAAAGTTGCACATTATTGTACCTCTTTAGACCGCACTTATCGATAAAATTTTTATTGGGTTGTTATTTTTTTAAAGTAAATAATTGATATTAACCATAGAAAAATCTAATCACAACATTATAATGAGCATAAGGTTGTAAGCGCTCAATTAACAATAAAAAGATTAAAAATAAAACTAATACAAAAAATAAGGTCAGATTTAGCTTATAAGTTCCATCTCTGCTTCATCTATGGAGAAATATTATGTTGAATGTTGTTAGCAACAATAGCCAAATGTTTAGTTAATAATCTAGTTTGCAAGCTGATACTTCTCTTCTTCCTTCTATGCAAAAAGTCTACTATTTCTATCCTTCCAAATCATATAGATACTAGAAACGAAAGCCACTTTCAGAAGTTGACCATTGGCCCTCTTCTGTTTCAAATGGTTAATCACCTAATCCAATGTTTGCTCCCATCCATATATGTATGTGTCATTGGCTAGCAAGTGTAAGATCTTGCTCTAGATTGCTTTAGAAAACTTGCATTGAAAAATATGTGATCCATGTCTTCCATCTCCAGCTTACATACTACACAGGTAAAGTCTACAGTACCAAGTCGTTGACTCTTAGTCTTAAGTCTGTTTTTATTGGTAAGCCAAGTGATGAAAGAGACTTTGGGGTTGAGAGTGTTTCTCCACAATATGTTATACCAGGGAACTTTAAGAAGTCCAATGCTAAATAGCTGCTAATAAGGTTTGTTTGTGAATATGCCATTTGGAGTGAGTGACCATAGGATAGTATCCTCATTCAGCATATCATTTAAAAGAGGAAGATATTCATGCCATGCACCATTCCATATCAAACATGAGACTCCAACGTTCAGAGGGATTCTATTCCTCAAGTGATTCAACATAGGATTGTGTATAATAAGGCTTAAGCCTAACCAGTTATCAAACCAAAACTAGGTTTTTTCTTCATTACTTATTTTATGTTTGATTCGTGGATAGATACTATCCCTCATTTTCATCATCTATATAAAGAGCCAAGAGGCCTCTCTTGAACAAGTAGCCTGCCAGAAAGTCGGTATTATGGAGATGGTATTGATGGACCCATTTAATCCAAAGTGCATTCTAATCTGTGTAAAGCCGCCAAGCCTCTTGCATCTTAGAACTTTTTGTATAGTTGTGATAGGGGTAATGCCAAGGCCTCCCTACTTCTTCGGTATGGTAATCTCATTCCATTTAATCTTAGTATTTTTTGTGATGTCTATTCCCCCTGTCTATAAGAATGCCTTCATAATTCTATCAATTTCCTTAGTAACCTCCTTGGGTAAGGCAATATGAGCTGTCCAATGAAGGTGCAAACTAGTAAGAAATGAAACGATAAGGATGACTCTAGCTGCATATGAGAGAACTATGTTCTGCTAAGCATTAACTTTTTCTTTGATCGTTTTAATGAGAGGAAATCAATCTTGAAATTTAGTTTATGAGGATGTGATAGGAATGCCAAAGTAGCTAAATGGAGTTTTGTGTATAATCATACCCATCAGCTGCCTAACTTTCGTAAGATTTCCGACATCAGAAGATAGATAAATGCAACTCTTATCAATATTGTGATTCGACCCCAGCCATTCAGCAAATAGTTTCATAACTTGCTTCATAAGGATTATAGATTGGGAATCAGCACCACATAAGAGTATTAATTCATTGGCATAGATAAGATGGGTGAGGTTGATAGCTCTGTAATTGTGATGGTGTTTAAACCCTCCATTACAAATGATCAACCTGTTTAGCATCCTTGAGAGACCCTTCATAATAAGGGTAAAGAAATAAGTTGATAGGGGATCTCCCTGCCTAATACCCTTTGCATTTTTGAAAGGCTCTGTAGGGAATCCATTCACAAGCACATTGAATGATGATGTTTGGATGCAAGTCATAATCCAATTAACAAATCTCTGTGGTAGTTGTGAGGCTTTAAGGCAAATTTGAATGAAATTCCAACTGATAGTATCAAAAGCTTTGTAAAAATCAACCTTGATTAAGCAACTCTTAAGTTGTTTACCTGAGTTGTACTCTTTCATCAGCTCTTGCCGTACAAGAATATTATCTCCAACATTTTTGTTAGGGATGAAAGCTCCCTAAGCTGGATTAATAATACCCGAGATCACCACTTTCAGTATGTCAGCTAGGAGCTTAGAAATCACCTTATACATTGTATTACAATAGGATATAGGTCTAAAATCTTGGATTCTGCGAGGGTTTTTCTTTTTTGACACGAAGCAAATGAATGTATGGTTAAGCTCACAATGCATTTTAGAAGAAGAGAAAAATTCCAGCATAGCCTCTATAAATAGTTGTCCATTGATATCCCAAGTAGCTTGGAAAAACATTGATGGGAAGCCACTAGGTCTAAAGGATTTAGAAGGACATAAGCTGAAAAGAGCCCTCTTGACATCAATCTTTGTAATCGGGGGTACAACAAAATCTACTATATCTTGAGCAATGGAGCTATGGATTAACTGCTGCATATTGTAGCTTGGGGAGGAAGTGAAATCATGGCCCATGAGATTTAAGTAATAGCTTCTAGCTATCTCTTGAAGTTCAACTTGATCTGAGTGTTCTAGGCCAGTAGAATCTTACAAAGAGGAAATTTTATTGACATTTCTTCTTGCTGGTAATGTAGATTGAAAGAATCTAGTGTTAAAGTCTCCATCTCTCAGCCAATTGATTATAGCCTTTTGTTTAAGAATGGAATTGTGTAAGCCAAAAGCTTATTGATATTCTTGTATGAGCTTAATCTTTGTCCTTCTCAGGTCATCATTATGTGGAAAGTCATAACAAGCTTTTTGAGCTTGAGCTAGTTTCTCCTTAAGAGTGTTTAACGATTGATTTCTATCATGCATAAAGCTCTTGAGAGATCTCTTCACTATCTTCAATTTAACCATAAGCTGATAGGATTTATAATTTGAGATCTCTTGATTCCAGCATTTATAAACTGCATCTAAGAACCCCTCCGGTTGATAGAGGCCATTGAAAAATCTAAAAGGAGTACCACAATTCTACTTTCAACTATCCTTTGGATTAGCATATAAGAATGATCAGACATTAGATTATCTTCAAAGTGAACAAAAAAATTTGGAAAATGGTTGAGCCAAGATGAATTAACCATAGATCTATCCAACTTTTTCCGTATAAGCCAGTTGTCGTGCTAATTATTGCTCCTAGTGAGTAATCTCCCAGTAGAGTGCAAATCCACCAAGTCCATTCCGGTAGAGTTATTGTTGTTGATGTTATTTACTTAATTATATGTTTGTTATCAGTTATCACCCATCTTCTAGTGAGAATTGAAATCCTTATCCATGTCACTGGATGTCACTTGAAAGGATAACTTAGAATTGAGTTCATCACTGATTTAGTTAAAACATGTACTTTGTAACTTACCTTAGACATCAGAAGATCTATTCATTTGTTATATATCTAAAAATTAAATTACAAGGTAAAAAAAAATAATGATTGCGATAAATAGTATCATTGCATGTTACGGTTATCATGATCTCTTCCTCTTTAATCAACCTATGTTTCCTTTTCCCCTTCGACTTCAGTGATAAATGAATCTCACGATTATTCAATAGTTATGGGTGGACGGCACAAGCATTCGCCATATTTTGTCCGTGCTTCAAGTTTTAGTAGATAAAGATAAGGATGACTTAAACTTCAATTGAATTTTCATATATTCAAACTTAATGACATATACAAGCATAAATGTTATGATGCATGACCATCAAATGCCAAGAAAGAGCCCAAACTCTGATGGGACGTAAACCCATTTTATCCATATTTACCCTATGACCATTTTTCTTTTTCCTTTTTTTTTGATAAATTAAATAATACGGGCCTTAATGATTCATTAAGATATGTTTATAAACTAAAAATAAAGGTAAAAGATATCGTACATTTATTTATTTTTAAAAATGTTCTATTATTTATTGTTTATAATATTAAAAATATTTTAAAAACTCTATGATTAAGTTTATATCAAATTATTTTAATAAAAATTTGTTATTAAAATCTATAAAATAGTTATATAAATAATATTACGTATGTAAAAGTTGATTATATAATAGTATAAATTAAACTGATTTGACAGAGTTTTTATAAATATTTTTATATTAAAATATATTTTTAAATAATTTAAAATTATTTTTAAGATATATAAAAACAAGCAAACTTATGAAGAAATTATGCTTCTTTATATCCTAAAAATAATTGGTTATTTGAGTCGTGAGTTAGTCAAAAGAGATGCTTCCATCTTTCCAAAAAGGCGGACTTTAACGTTGAAAATGGGTCCATTGCCTTTCTTTGAGGATAGCATTGGCTGGCTGGAAGATTTGGTTACCAGCTCTCTTTTCTGACCAGTGAAATTGTTGTATACAATCGACCGCGCATAACATATTATGAACATGAAAGTGAATGAAAACGAAATGTGCAAAAACATCTATGCATCACAAAAAAGGGTATGCATTGAATTGAATATTTCTAAGGTGAGCATGAAGGGCACATGCAAAGATAGTAGACAAGTCAAAAAATGAGACCCGCGAGATGTGCTTAATGTGTTCTTAATTTCTCGATTATTTATGAGTGTGTGTACTTTTTGTCAAAAAAAGAGGTACTACTTGTCCTGTTTCCTAAGTATGGACAAAAGACTTCCCAAGTCTTTGAAAAATTCTTTGATGTGAGCTTCTTCAAACACTTCTCTGCATGATGGGATGCAGAAACTACGAAAGTTCATCTTAGAAGGGTGCAAAATCAACCTCTTGTTACCATAAAATTTACCTCACCTCCTTACGAAATGGATGCATGGCTATTGGCTACGGTATTAACACTTGTAGCCTTATAGTGGCGTGTTAAAATACTTAATAGCTCTAGCACTACTACAACATTATTCCATCTTATAAAATCTAATTTAAGACTAAAATATAGAGAAAGAGAGACATTCCTTTGACGTGTAGCTTAAACGAACAAACCCCTTGAGAAGAGCCCGACCATAAGAGGAGAAAGAATAAGAAGCAGCCACCATACCTACAAAGTTCTAACTTTGTGAATCAAATCCCAATGGCAAATAAATTTAATGCAAGTAGGACATTGGACAATCAGTTTGTTGCTCTTGTTTGTACTGCGAGAAAATTCTTTGGTAGAACAAGTCATAGTGAGCACAGCGGAATTATTTTACAAAAATTAGAAAGATACGAAACTAGCTATATAAAAGACAAAGAGTTAAGTAAAACTAAAGCAACTACATCATACAAAACTACATCACCTTTGAAACCCTTTATATAAGAACAAACGAATCCACCAATTTCCAAGTTAAAAGTAGTCCTTGCTTCTGTTTAAGAGAAGAAATTAGCCACCTTCCAAGTTATTAGGTACGAGTTCTTGGAACATGCTTTATAATTTCCAAAAAGATTTGTCAATTTCAATTATTACTTCCGAAGCATGTTAAGCAAAAATAATTTAAAAAGTAACGAAATAAAGTTATCATTCTTATTATAAAATCAAGGGAACTGTGGAATTAAAGTTATAAAAGGAGTTTCTTTGAAACTTGAGTTTTTTCTTTTTTTACTTTTATCGAGTTTGTTACATCTTAATTGATCATACGAATGAACTCTCTTATGGCAATGAGCATCCTGTGATGTTTCATAGTGTTAGGATAGTTGTGCAATACTTTGCTTTAAACCTTTAAAGACTAATAAAGAATGTTATATTTGCAGGTGATATGAATTGCATAAATATTAAAGAACATCATAATTACTTGGTTCGATAGCTTCAATACTATCTACATCCAAGGTTTCCACTATTGTGGTTTCAACTAGTATCAAGAAGAGGATGAAAAATTGTAAAGAGATTGAGTGTTTTTCATAAAAACTTGTAAAGAGTCTTCAAAACTCTCCTAGTACCCACAGATAAGTACTCTAGCACTCTTCGATATTTTTCTTCATTATATTCTTACACTCACAGATAATTGAATACAATATAATAAGAAAATGCAATCTGCCTGAAGCCTTGAATTCTGTCTTATTTATAGGGTCTGAATCAGTTGCCTTCAGTTATGCTTTGACTGAGTCTGATGAGGTACACGTGCTTGTCACATGATCAACCAATCCATTCTTCTTCTGCTGTGTGTATTATATTGTAGTTGCTACGTTTTGGTTTCTGAAGTATATAATACGACAGTGCTTTGAGTTGTAAAGCTTCTGACTTGAGTTTTTCATGTGTTTCTCACATGCATATGTCTTAATCTAATTCATTTTGTCCTTGTCTGATTAGAACATCCAAGAGCTTCCCTCTCTTTGACCTTTAGACACTTCTTCTCCTTTTTGATTTTCTTTCAATTTTTTCTATTTTTTGATATTTCTAAGTATTGGTTGATGGAGTAAACATGATTCCCATCACATTATTCCCTCCTACTCCATCAATCTTCACTCTGAACAAAAAACCCGAGAGTGATTTTGAAATCTAAAATCCTAATTTTTGCCACACTTGTGAGATCGGATGGAATGTCCTTTGGTGTGAAGGGGCTTCATTAATCTGTAAGTAATCCCTACAGAAAGTGAATTTCTTTTGCATTAATACTTTAGTTCCGAAGTTTGATGGATTTCTTTCTCCCGTGATTTTCTCTAGGTTGAAGACCCCTTTTGCGATTTGGTCTCTGACAAAGTGGAGCCGCTCATCTATATGCTTAGATCTTTCATGGAGGACTGGATCTCTACTAAGTATTGTGCACTTTAACAGTCTGTATATATGACTGGCTTTGTGATGTCGGTGTCGATTTCTTTTAGTATACCTGATAGCCGTGTTAGCTCCTTTACTCCTTCAGTGATAGCATAATACTTTGCCTCTGTGGTTGATAAACTCACTACTGATTGCTGCTGTAATTTTCAACTGATTGTGTTTGCTAATAATGTGAAAGTATATGCTAAAATAGACTTTCTTGTGTCCTTATCTACTGCATAAGCTGCATCCATATAACCACTTAAAGACAAGTAATTGCATTTAGTTAGTTCTATTTTAGAAAAACATAGTCCGTATTTAATGGTTCTAGATAAGTATCTGAGAACACATTTGAGTCCTTGCCAGTGTTCTAAACCTGGATTAGTCATGAATTTGCTTAGGATACTAATGACATAAGCTAGCTTAGGCCTTGTACATAGCATAAGGTACATTATACTTCCAACACCTACATCATAAGGATAGTAAGTCATTGCTCTCTATTCATCCTCAGTCTTAGGACTCTTATCAGATACCATCTGTAGATGATATCCTAAGGGAACAGAACTAGGTTTAGCTTGTTCAATGTTAAATTAAGCTAAGATCTTCTTTATATAATTCCTTAGAACAAGCCAAAGCTTTCCTTCCCTCCTCTTTCTGATTATTTGCATTCCTAGAAGCTTTTGCGCTTCTCCCAAATCTTTCCTTTCAAAATGAATACATAGATCAGACTTCACTTATTGAATTCTATTCAGATCCTTTCCTGTGATTATTAGGTCATCTACATAGACCAACATGAATACTACTTTAGTCATTCCTAGATCCTTAAAGTATAGGCAGTAATTATATGAACTTCTAATGAAGTTCATACTAGCAGCAACCTTATGGAACTTCTTGTTCCATTGCTTAGGTGCTTGTTTAAGCCCATATAGGGATTTTGTAATAGATAGACATAATCGAGCTTATTTTTCTCCTCAAATCCAATTGGTTGCTTCATGTAGATTGTCTCCTTAAGCTTTCCATATAAGAAGGCTATCTTGACATCCATTTGATGGATTTCCAAGTCATATAGAGTAGCTAGAACTAGTATAAGCCTAACTATTTTGAATTTGACTACTAGAGAGAATATCTCCTTGTAGTAAATTCCTTCATTCTGTCTAAACCCCTTAGCTACAAGCCTAACCTTGTAAATCCTAGTTTTTGCTTCTGTTACTCCTTCTTTTAACTTGAACAATCATTTATGCTCAATTAGTTTACCTTTAGGAGGTTTAGGGACTAAAGTCCAAGTAATGTTCTTCATTAGAGAAGAATATTCTTTCTCACAAGCTGTCTTCCATTGTTTTGCATCCTCACTTCTCATGGCTATAGGTTTCAAGAGCCCTGTATTCTATAGTTTCAGCCGTAAGGCGTGCAAATTCAACCAAGTTTAAGTCACTGTAACTCTTATTAGGGATTCTATGTCTTGGTTGTCTATCCCTTGTAAGTTGATAGTCATATAAACTTCCTTGAGGATCAATTGTAGTTATGTGTGGGTTTCCTCTTCACCCACACCTTCAGTCTCTTCTGTCCCTTGTTTATGATATGTGGTACCTTGTATAGGCTCCACATCTATAGGTTGTGTAATCCCACCTTCATCAGTTTTTGGTGGTACATAGAAAGGGACTGATTGATTCAGTGATCTTAATTGCTCTTGAATTTTCCTTTGGAAATCTGAATTTGAGGAACTCTTGTTCAGCAGAGAGAATTCATCTTCCTTGAAGATTACATCTCTGCTTATGATAGTTTTGCAACCTCCCTTTTAGAGTAGTAATATCTTATATCCTTTAACTCCCTCTGGGCCTAGGAAAACTGCCTTGATTGCTCTAAGTTCTAATTTTCCTTCTTTCTGATATGTATAAGCTGCACAACAGAAAGTTCTAAGGTAAGTAAGGTTAGGTTTCTTACAATTCCAAATTTCTTGTGGAGTCTTGTAATCATTAGCAGAGGTGGGGAGCCTATTAACTAGATAGGCTACAGTCCTAATGGCTTCTCCTCATAGAGAGTGTGAGCAACCCGAAGAGAGTAACATGCACTTGGTTTTTTCTATGAGAGTCCTATTGAGTCTCTCAGCTACTCCATTCTGCTGAGGTGTAGCTCTCACTGTTTTGTGCCTTAGGATTCCTTTCTTGCTGCAATACTCCTCAAACTCTTTATTGCAGTATTCTAATCCATTGTTAGTCCTTAGGCATCTTAGCTTCTTCCCAGTTTGATTCTCCATAAGTGTATGCTATTTCATGAAGTTTTCTAATGCTTCATCCTTTCTCTTCATTAGATATACACAACACTTCCTAGATTTGTCATCAATAATAGACATAAAATATAAATTCCCTCCTGCAGTAGGTACTTAAGCTGGCCTCCAAAGATCACTATGAGCATATTCCATGATCTCTGTGGTCCACTGTGCTCCCTTTTGAAAACTGGATCTGTGATGCTTTCCAAGCACACATTATTCGTAGAATTCCAGCTTCTGTAGGTTTTGATCAGGGATTAATCCTTGTTTAGACAGGTGGAACAAACTTTTGTTCCTTGCATGACCTAACCTTGCATGCCATTGCTTGGTTGGTTCATTATTTCCCTTCTCAGTAACTTGATTAACTTCAGTTGAGCCTATAATATAGTACAACCCACCCTTTTCAATTCCTCTAATAATGACTCTACCATTCTTTAGGATTTCTCTGAGTCTATCTTTTGATATGATCTAAAAGCCTTGCTTATCAAACAAGCTTTCAAAAATCAAATTTCTCCTTATTCCAGGCACAAATCTGACATTACTTAAGATCCTTCTCTTTCTATCAAACATATTGATGGAGACACTTCTAATCCTCTCTATCCTTTGCTGCCTAGAATATGCCATTTTGACCTTGGCAGTGACTGGTTCAAATGTAGTGAACCAGTCTCTATGTGGTGTCACATGCATGGCACAGCCTGAGTCAAAAATCCATTCTCTGCTCAAGTCTTCACTATCCTCAGTGATAGCCAGAATCTCATCACCATTTAAGTCTTCTGGTTTCTCTACATTTCCTGCATCTCCACTTTCTGCAGCCTTATCCCTTTTCTTCTTTCTGTAGTCCCTTGCAAAATGTCTCTCCTTATCACAATAAAATCACTTCTTTCCTTTTCTCTTTTTCTTCTTTTCCTCACCTTCCTTGGTGTGCTTATCCTTTCCATTTCCTTTCTGCCAATTTCATTTCTTGTTATTTTTCCTATGAGAATTTTTGTCATGATTATTTTCTACAAACATTACTTCTGCCTCTTTCTTAAATGGATTAACATCCACTATTTCTTCCATTAGTAAGTCTAACACCCTCTTGACTGTGAGGGATTCTCCACTAACATACTTAATTACCTTCTTGAATGCATTGAATTCAGAAGGTAAAACCTTTAGAATTATTACAGCTTGATGCTCCTCATATATCTTTTCATCTGTAGCTTCTAAATCTTGTACTAACTTAAAGAAATAGTCTAAGTTGTCATCTAAAGAGACAGAGGTATTCATCTCGTAGTTAGCAAGATTTTAGAGAAGTATCATCTTGTTAGGAAGACACCTCTTTGCATAAATTTCATCAAGTTTGATCCATAGCTTCTATGCAGTGTTACAATTCTACACTTTTCTTATCACTGTTGGTGATAAATGAAGCATTAACTTGCAATGTACAAGTCTTTGCATTTTAAGTCTCTTTACTGGATCAGTCTTAACATTATACTGATCTTCAATAGCCCCATATCATTCATAGGACTCAAGAAGAGCTTGCATTTGGAGTTTCTAGATGGTGAAGTCTTCTTTTCCAGTAAATACATCCATTTCTTTTCCTACCATTGTGACTGTAGTTTAAAGAAATAAAAGACTTTTACTTACAGAATGTTTTTGATGATCTTTATGCTTCCATTAGTCAGGAAATGCCCCAGGAGGTTTCCGAATACTCTGATACCACTTCTGTTAGGATAGTTGTACTATACTGTTGCTTTAAACCTTTAAAGACTGATAAAGAATGTTATATTTGCAGGTTATATGAATTGCAAAAATATTAAAGAACACCAAAATTACTTAGTTCGATAGCTTCAGTGCTATCTATATCTAAGGCTCCCACTATTTTGGTTTCAACTAGTATCAAGAAGAGGAGGAAAAGTTGTACAGAGATTGAGCGTTTTTCAGAAATACTTGCAAAGAGTCTTCAAAACTCTCATAGTACCCACAGATAAATACCCTAGCACTCTTTGATATTTTTCTTTCACTCTATTCTTACACTCACAAATGATTGAATACAATGTAATGAGAAAATGCAATATGTTTGAAGCCTTGATTTCTGTCTTATTTATAGGGTTTGAATCAGTTGCCTTCAGTTATGCTTTGACTGAGTCTGGTGAGGTACACGTGCTTGTCACATGATCAACTAATCCATTCTTCTTCCGCTGTGCGTATTATATTGTAGTTGCTGCGTTTTGGTTTCTGATGTATGTAATACGACAATGCTTTAAGTTGTAAAGCTTCTGACTTGAGTTTGTCAAGTGTTTCTCATGTACACATGTCTTACTCTGCTTCAGTTTGTCCTTGTCTGATTAGAATATTTGAGAGCTTCCCTATCTTCGACCTTTAGGTGTTTCTTTTGATTTTTTTCAATTTTGCCTATTGTTGGATGTTTCTGAGTGTTGGTTGATAGAGTAAACATAATTCTCATCGTATTACATAGTTATATTCAAAAGAAATTGTTACAAATTGACCCCAGAGTACACAACTTTCCTGCATGTTTTAAGGTAACATCACTACACTTTCTTCCCTAGATGAATAGTGGCAAGAAAAGTACACGACATTGTGTAAAGGCAAGTGCGGGCTCTTCCCGCTTTCGCCGCTAATATCTGATTCTCTATTCTAGTTTGTACATGGAACAATAGACTCGGTACCGAAGGCTGACCCTCGGAGAGAGAGAAAGATAGATCTTAGGATATACGTAGAATTGGCATTGATAAGCTTTTGGCCTCTTCTGCTTTTGTCTAACACCTACTGAGAAAAGAAACAGTGAAGGCACGAAAGGAACAGTAGAGGCAAGTGGTTATAAGATCTACCGAACCCACTCAAAATACCTCCCTCATATTTCTCTCACTCTATCCCTCTGTCCCTATCTATCGGTCCCAAGATTCAGCATGGAGAACCAGAGAAACTCTGTTTTGAACTATTACTGCCAAGGAAAGGTTAGACATCTTCTTCAATTTCATTTACTATGCCATATAACTGTGTTTCGAGCTTCTTATTAGGAAGAAAGGATTTCTCTATTTTTGGTGTTAAGTAGCTAAACCGTGCTTAGCAATGCTCATTTCGACTACAGACTATGGAAGAACTGAGACACTCCCTTCTGTATACAAGTGTGGAGCTTGAGCAGACAAGGCTAGCAGTTCAAGAAGAGCTTCGAAAGAGAGATGACCAGTTGCTACATCTCAAAGATCTACTTAGCAAAACCACGAAAGAAAGAGATGAGGCACAAGAGAAATACCAAATACTTGTCCTGGAAAAGCTTTTGCTCCAACAACAGCGCCAGAATGCCCCTCTCTCTGGCATTTCAGAAGTTGAAGACGAACCCAGAAAGGGGGTTGACTCCAACAGTGGCCTATCGTCATCAGATTGTGAAGAGAGCATCGTTTCATCCCCTGTAATTGATCCAATTCCACAACGTCAACTATTCCCAACTACAACAGTACCTCAAGAAACAGCAGACTTAGTCCCTGAAAAGCCATTGCCTGAAAAGGGAAAGCTTTTGCAGGCTGTGATGAAAGCCGGTCCACTCTTGCAAACTCTGCTCTTGGCTGGGCCACTTCCAGAATGGAGACACCCTCCACCACCACTGGAGTCCTTTCAAATCCCTCCAGTGACCATCCCTTCACCAAAAACACCACCTCTTCTGCCGCCACTCCTCCACCAAGACACTTTCAGCAACACCATGAATGGGTGTAATAGAAAGAGGATCCTTTATAATGGTTTCGACTCACCAGTAGAGACAAAGAATCGACGGATACTCCTTCACTGATTACTAGAATCCACTAAATTCCACATATTACATATTTTATAATCATTTCTAAACCACTAATTAGGGAATCGGAAATGTAAGATGCATCGCACTGATCTAGCATTTTTGTATAGAAGTTTGATCAGTCTATCTAGAGAAGATATTCCAAGTTGGCTCGAGTTGAGAAAAGATTTAACTGGGGTTTGAGATTGGTCATCTCCGCCAGTATCCGGAAGTTACAATTTTTGGTCTCTGCTTTCCTTTCTTCATCACACTTTTAGCTTTTTGGCCCATGCCGCGGAATGGGACACCAATGTCCTTTCAAATTGGGTTGGTGTGCAAGTGAAAGATAGTTTAAACAGTCGCATTAGAAAATACTTCTATTAAGCTAATATAAGTACGACATGTACCTACAGAGCATACGAGTAACGATTTGTGAAATTGTACTTAGTAAGCAACGCTAAACATCCGAAAAAATCGAACTGAGTTAAAAAAAATATATTTATTGGCTCAGTTATACAAATTCTCAGTTCAGAACCCAAGTTCAGGGACCCAATCCATGTTAATGTTGTTTAGCAAAACTCTGGTTGGAGAACTTATGGGCTATTAAGACGAACTGGATGATTAAGTTGTAAGGGGTTTACTGACGGCTTAAGAGAAATCTAAGTAGATTAAGTTAAATTAAACAAATGCTTTCTTAGCTGTAATGATCAGAAATCATAATAATATTATTTTAAGAATGTTAGAAGTTAAAATAAAGAAATTGAGCTCTAAGAGAACAAAAAAAGTTTATTTTTAATTGTAATTAAATGTTAAACTACAAGTTTAACGATCATATTTGTAACCTGGTAGATAATAAGATATCTATAATAGCGCATTACTAATATCGTTTTAAAGATAACTCTGTGGCTTGAGAGTCATTTTACTTATGTTATATCATTATATATATTATTGGTAAATGGGCAACTGAAGGATCCACAATACTACGTATAATGCTAACAATGCTTATGGCTTAAAAGGCCATAAAATTAGTCTACAAATAGAAGCCTAATAAATGTGTAACTAGAGAATTTATGAACAATGAAAAATCAAAGAATTGGGCAATTATAGCAAAAAATTGCTTAAGGATAAAAGGATTATAAATTCACCGACACCATGAGAATGAAAAAAGGACAATCCTAAACCAATACAATCACAATACAACAAAATCACTTTCTAGAGAAATCAATCAACCTTTGTCAAACTTTTTTTGTTCTTTTTTAACTTTCTTTATATTGCAAATTCACTTTTGTTAGATCGAATTCTCTTTTGCAATTTGTGATTTTAACACAGGGGAACAGATAAACAAACACAATTCTAATCTAAAAATTTTAAAATAAAAATTCTCACAAAGAAAATAAATTTTATTGATAGAAAGTTTTGTTAATCTCCTTCAAAAGTTTTTTAAACAAGTTTATATAAACCTTAATTCTTCTTAGGAAGAATTCTAAACAAGATATGAAACCCTAATTATGTCCGAAGAAGACTTTTAAAAGAAAAAGGATACTCTAATTTATCTTAGGAATATTTCCAAAAGAAATGAGAAATCTAATTTATAGACTTCTAAACAAAATAGGAAAGGAATCAAAGAGATTGAGTAAACTTTGAAATAAAAAACAAAATAAAATAGAAAATTATATAAAATCTTACAGAGAAGGATTTTGGATCATGTGCTAGTCAATATTTTATTTTGCCCAAAATGAAAATCTAAACTTAAGAAGATAGTGTATAAAGTTGAACAAGATAAGTTAAAGTTTACATTAAACAAAATAAAGATTAAAATAAGAACAAAAGAATATTAAGGCTTACCAAGGTCATTTTACACTTTGTATTATTATTTGTAAGCTCTAATTTGAAGATTCAAAAGGTCCACTATGTATAAACATTTGATTTTACTTTATTGCATGAGTCTTTTAATTCATCAATAAGCATTAAAGCTTTTGATTTTAACATAAAAGCCTCTTAATCTTTCAAATAATCTTTAGAAATTTTTTGAGAAGTGTTTTAATCATATTTGCAAATTAGTTTTAAGTATTTGAAGTTGTTAAAATTATATTTATGAGGTGATTGATCGATTTATTTAGTTTAGTGGTTAATCAATATAGGCCAAAGTTATTAAATTTGAAGTATTAAGAGTTTGTTGTAATATTGGTTGACTTAATAGTTGAGCAGTCTATCATATTAATTGACCAATATAGGTTACTGGTCTATTAGTGTCCCAACAACTAATGATTTTAGTACTGTAAATGCATACTAGTCAACCAGTACAGTAAATGTATCTATTGTAATAACTAGTTCTTTGCTCCAATAGTTATTTTGAGTACCAAAATACTATTAATAGGTGTTTTCTTATTAATTTTAGCATCAAGAACATTTTGGATGTTGTATATGTACATTTTAAAGAGTTTTTCAATCATTTAAGTGTTATTGTCATATTTGTGTGAGTGGGTCATTTTAAAATTATAAATTGAGGTATTTTGAACTATAATATTTAGTTAGGGCAATATATTATATTATTTGGGGGTAGTACAAGGAAAATTGAGGTTTCTCTTTATCTTGGAAGAAGATTATAAAAAGAGTTCCTCTTTATTAAGAAAAATTGTACAAAGATTATTTTTTATCTTAAAAGAAGAATTATAGTAAAATTTTAAGAAGAGTGTTTGAAGTAGACATAGGCATGGGTTATTTGTTAAACCACTATAAATCGGTTTGTATTTTCTCTTCCTTATCTTCTTTAAATTATTGTTCAATTAGTTTATATATTTTTGTTAAGTAATTGTCTCATTTTTATTTATATTAATTATTGCTAATTAAGTATTTTGGATACAAAAATTGTTAAAATTTATAAACACCCGACTCGCCCACCTCTTGATTGCCATTAGGGACTAACAGGTATATCTCTTGGTATATATGGTTGAATATGCTTATATGAATCCACAGTCTAATAGTTTTGAAGGTCTTCTGCTTCTAATAGTTTTTAAGGTCTTCTGCTTCATCTTCTCCCACTCTTTATCTTTCATCTTCTCTGATTTAGAGGAGACATTATCTTTTATACTTTTGTCCGTATTGATTTAATCACAAAATCCTTACAATACAAGAGAGCTTCCATTATAGGTCTCTACAAGCAATAATGCTCACAAAATCATCAAGTTCACTTAACTAATAAAAAACTATCAAATAATATAGATAACAACAAGAAAAATTGGATGCATGATTTTACCATAAAGAAATACACCAAATTTAATAATATCAAAATACAAGCATTAATGTTTCAAGCAAAGAGCACCTTACAAAATAACCATAGCTAAAAGCAACCTCTCTTACTTCTATAATTGAGTAAAAATTACACACACACACACATACCAATACTACTCTTAAAGAAATCGAGCTATAATAAAATTGTGATTGAATAATGCTATTTGGATTTTAAAAATTCTTCTTTCATCATATGTTTCTATCTCATGCAACTTCCATTGCTCATAATCTCATGCAACTTCCATTTTTCATTCTTAACTCTTAATTTTAAAAAAAGATAAGATTTTATACACACGTAATCACCCACATGGCCGTATATGGTGACCATGCCCTTCAAAACTTGATGATATGGAGATACACGATCATATTGACTTACACGGTCGAAGGATACGATCATGTTAACGTTTACAGTGATGTCTACATGATCATGCACATAGTTGTGTCCATTTTTGACATGGGTGTGTGCCTCCCAGACATTGGCATGTAGTCCAAAAGTAACATCAACTCATTCGTTTCTATCTCAAATCCACCTAAACTTCCTTCTTTTTTGTTTATGAAGACAACTAACAATTTTGGAGTCTAAATTTAGTGGAATTAAATAAATAAACATCCATAAAATGAGGTTGGACCAGCAACAACTTGAAGATAAATTTGCAACTTTTTTTTTCAGTGCTATCACTTTAACAACTATGAAGGAGGACATTTCAGATTGATTGGGTGCTCCCAGAAATAATAGTTACTCCAAGCAATTGGTATTCCCTTTCTTTGTAGGTAGCTACAAAAGTTCTATTTAGCATATTATATAGGAGAGATCTTTAAATGGAGTTGTTAAAGCATGTAATTTAGACTATGCCCACCTATTAAACGTATGTGTTCTTATTACCAAAGAGTTTTCGTAAGTACAACAAATTTTCGAGACATAACAACTTTAGGTGAATCAAATTCATAGGTTAGTTGGTTATGGGTAAAGCAAGCCCAGGGTTAAGAATTTGTTATTTTCAAAGTTGTGAGTGGCCTTGCTAACATTGCAAAATTGGATTTCAACCTAATATACCAACTTTACATGTGAGCTAAATATTCAAAGTTTTTAGTGGCCTTGTCTGATTTTTTTTTTTTGTGAATTTCAAGTTTTAAAAAATTATAGATTTTATTACTGTCATGTTTAATTAAGTTAGATTTAATAAAAAATAATTCAAATTGAATTATACTAATTGGAGTTTATAAATACTTAAACTTGTGTAAACCTTAATTTTATAAGAGAGAAAATATATATTAATTGAAGTTAAGTTAATTACTTTTAATTTCCGGAAAACATATCGATTTAGTCAAACTTTATTAAGAAATTTATTATATTCTTATTTCTTTATTTCTTTGTTAGAACTGTTTATACTTTCTCAACAGGAATCTAAGGTAGTGGAATCTTTTCTAATTATTACTGAATTCTATATTCTGAAGTTGAAACTGATACCTCAACCATATTTTAACATGGATATGCATTATTAATGGTATGTTCACCGTTAAAACAACCTGTCATTTTATTTCTTCTTTTCCTAATAAATGATCCAAGGCAATGCAAACTCTATTATTTGAAGTTAAAGCTTCCAACAGAAGGGGGAGAACAAGTCCATTTTTTCATGTTTTTACGCATTGTCAATATATTAGAGCATTTTGGTTTCCATCTCCTCTTAGTTTATGCGTTGATTATTTTGAATTTCTTAAAGTTAATGGTTTGGTTTCACTAAATTCTCTCTTTTCAAGATGAGGATTTGATCTCCCTTTTTGTCATGGACTCTTTAATCATAATCTCTTTGATTTAATAAAAACCAAATTTGGCACGTCAAGAATGAAGTTAAAATGTCTTCCCTTGTACCAAATGTCCCCAAGTTATCAGATGATTGAAAAGTTCCTTCCAATAAAATGCTCTCTCATAGACGAATTCCTCCTTCGGTTTCAAAATTAATATCTATGATGTTTAGAAAATGAGGTTTGCTAAAACTGATTGCAGGATTACTATAAGTGTTAAGTCTTATATAAGTATTATAAAACTGATTGCAGGATTACTCACTTGATAGTGAAAGCCATTTTCCTCCATGATTATTACATTGTAGGAAATGCCTTTAAAATCTTTCAATAAAGTGGTTTTCGTTGAAAAATAAAATGATTGCAGCTCAATGAGCTGGGTAACAATGAAGGAAAGAACCTTTATCTCTCGCAACTGTTCAATCAAGAAGAAAGTAAAAAAAAAAAAAAAGCAACGAGCTTAACCTTCAATCACAGTTCGTTACCTCAGTCTAAAAGCTAACGGTTATACTTTCACTGTCTACTAGGATGAGCTACAGGCGTTTCGGTAACGCATGCTTGAATTTGTCTTCTTCATGATATTGCTCACTACTTATATACCGAACTTCAAAGACAGGCTTAAAAGAGCTATGAAGTTTATAGCTCAAAACTCTCTTCATCTACGAGCCCCAGTTCATCATACATGTAGAGAGTATTAATTACTCCCATTAGTCCGTCCTATGTAGCAGCATCTGGTGAAACCTTCAGAAGTACCTCATACGAGAATCCAGCTTGTTCTGCTTTGCCATCACCGCACATAAATTTGGAAGAACTTACTTCAGTCTCTTGCAAGCTTGATAAAATTTGAATACAAGTATTATCATAATACATAATTCTTCTTAGCATTAGCCAATTCTATTAAGTACATACTAAGATAAGAGTGAAGTATATTGAGATTAAAATACCGTAAAAATATTCATGACGTGTGAAAAAAGCTCGGGCATAAGTCTACTGTAGAACTAATCGATAACTATAAATTTGTAGTGCTAATACACTAGCATTCTGCTCATGGCACCATACGACTTTAATAAAGATGCAACAACTAAGATGTTATTTCTGTCGGGACAATGTAATGAGTTCCAAGGAGACAAACAAAATGCGTATCATTATGGTTCCATCTAACGAACAAAAGCATGCCTTTATGCTAAAAGGGCTTCAACGAGATTCACACACCATATCATCTAGAGAACACAGACCATGTTTATTTTCCTCCGCCCAAGCATTGAATAGGAAAGACAGATATCTACAATGCGCATGCCTTTGTCTGTACCATGTTCGTACATCTATTGCGATCCTTACATTTTGATTACGTCAAAATGCATCGTCCATAATACTAATGACAAAAAGCTCATAGTAAAAATCTCCTACCGTAAATTTTAGAAAGTTATGAGTTGGGACAATTTGATCTAGATAAAATTAATGTTTTGGTTGCTATCAATCTTACATTATAAGCTTGGATAATTAATGTTCAGCAAGAGACAATAGCAAATTATTTTTAACACTGCAAAATTTGTTTAGGGGATAAAGTCTCAAGAAATTTAGATGAACCTACTTGTGAGAATGACATTCGTAAACTTGAGCTCATGATCAATGATCTCAACTATCGTAATAAAATGGATGTCAATAGCCTATTGGATTACTCAGGTGAAAATGATACATGTTCAGAGGTCCAGAGCTTAGAAGAAATTGTGGCTATTATCCTTAAAAATAATGTTGATGATGAAGTTGAAGACGATACAATACCTTTGGAATCAGTTACGCGTAAGGAAGCACTTATCGCGTTTAGAATTCTTCCCAATTTTTTTGTACAATTCGAGAACACAACACTAGAAATTTTGGATGCAATAAGAAAAGTTAAAGATGAGCTCCAACTAGACTTAAATTTTAAGAAAAAACAAATAATATTATAATCATATTTCACTAAATTGTGTTAATTATATTTGTGTAAGTTTATATAATTATTAATTTATGATATTAATAAGACCCTATATTTATATAGGGATATTTTGAAAATATATTATCTTATTATCTTATCAAAATTTGTTAAATTTTCAACTGACCTAAATTAAGATCGGAAAAAAAATTATCTTAAAGAATTTATTAATTTAGCGAATATCAATTTAAAAAAATTCTATTTTACATTTAAGCATCCTCAATCTTTGGATGCTTAAAGAAACGTGCCGGACCACGTAAATCCTATTCCTAATAGGATGTGCTAACATCAGGAGTGGTCACTGTCTTAACAGTTGCTAAACATACGGTGCCAGCATGACTCGATCAATGCATGGTTGGGACACCTACAAGTGGAAATGAGCTATAAATTCAAGGGACCATTGCGCTTCACAGTCTATCAAACTTAAGAAGGTGATCATTTGTGCCACCATGAACCTTCTCTTGTAGGAATCCTCGTAACGATTTGTTGGACGAAACTGATTGCCTAATTTTGAGCTATAATTAGATGTGATTATGCCGGATTCTGGCGGAATGGGACGTTGCCGTTTGGATCCATGAGTTGGTTGCTTCTTGTGATGACTTCGACGTGAAGGTACCTGCAAAACAAAGA
>JANIJH010000224.1:6525123-6538525 GCA_024520975.1 Erythroxylum areolatum | reverse complement strand
CCTGCAAAACAAAGAAGGCACGTCGGGAGTTGTGTCCCGATTAGCCCCTCCGACACTCAAGTCAGTCTTTTGATGAAGGTGAGGCTGTTGAATACAGAGAAAAGCTAGGTTATGATTACGTACCTCTTTTACGATGGGATTATACCTTATATATAGAGCAGTAGCTAAGTTTAGGTTTTTACGTGTGTATGGAGGTTTCTCTTATGCGGACGGGCTGAGGAGAGCGTGGATTGAGCTTGGGCTTGACATAGTCACTAGGTAGGAGATTGGTCTTTGAAGAAGTGACCGATCGGCCCATGGGATATTTTGACTGGACTCGGACCCGGCACGACCGACCCGACTAAGATGGATCGTTTGATTGATTTTCAATCGTTAATATTAATTGTTTTACTCAGATCATTTAATTTATAAATTATTACATATTTGAAATTTATTAAATATATTTTAAAAAGTAACAACGTGAATTTTTCTTAACAAAATATTTAAATAAAGAAGTATTTAAAAAATTTTGAAAATGGTAAAAGCTACGAAAATTTGGAGTAACTGTTTAGGAGATGATCGAGATTAGAATGTAGTTAAGGAGGGGTGTGACTGTCATAAAGACTCGGCAGGAGCTGGGAAAGAATAGAATTCTTATAACTTGAGTCGTGGGCTGGGCTACACAGTGATTGGTATTATTCCATGTGTAATTAACGTAGGCATGAAAGTTCTTCAACTGACAGACGACAGAGGAGAAGATCGGTGCCCATTCATACTTAAAACTACGACATGAAATGAAATTGACATAGGAAGGCGACATGGCGTATGTAATGCGAATGCCCTCCCCTGTACGTTGTCCTGTGCCTTCCCTGCACATGCATTTAAATGCAGCCCTTGGCCCGTAATTGAATATGATATGTCTTAAAAGAAAATTAAAAAAAATCGGTCAATTTTTAAATTTTTATTTTTTAGTTTTTAAAATTATTTCTCTTAAAATTTAATTTAAAAATAACAACAAAATATAGGCCTTATAAATATTATACTTTACTAATTAAATACTAACTATGTATGATACCATTTAACTCTTAATTTTGAACTGAATTAGTTAAACTTAATATAAATTTGAAATTTATTATAATTATCTTAAATTATTAATTTAAGTTAAATTTAATTTGTTAAGTTATTATATTAGTGATATATAATTAATTCATGTTTAATGTTTATATTGTATTATTTTGCTATTATTTTTAATAGAAGTTTTAAAAGGGTTTTTTTTAAAGATATGAAAATATGGATGATTCATGTCGTAGGCTCGTAGTATGTCAAATTACATATCGAAATTAGTTTAACACGCTTTCCCTTTATTCATGTTTAATTTTTTTTTTTAAAAAAAAGGTCTCTCCATCTAAAATCCCAGATCAGATAATCGAAATAAATAAAAAAAAGTGAATTTATTGAATTTGAATGAAAAATAAAATGAAAAAGAAAGGAGTTCGAACTTGGGTCATTGTCGTGATTGACATGACTGGATGCTTTTCATAGCCTGACCCTGGTACATTAGGAAGCCCACAACCACATGTGCCCTCTTCACTCAACCGCTGAACAGTTACTCAACAGTTACCAAGCTTCATCCATCCCATATCAGAAAAGGATAAAAGTTCACCAAAATCCTCAATTGTGAGAATAAAAACAAAGATCCAGAAACACACACACCACACCACACCACACCACAACACAACACCTATCTCTGTCCCGGACAGTGCTTCACTTTAGTTAAGGAAACAGCCAAAAGCTTTACTCGCAAAATAAACTAGAAGCTTTGGAGTACACACTCTGCCCCACCGTTCGTTTTGTCGTCGTTTCCACTGCATCAGATCGCAAGTATTTCACTTTTCTGCTAATATCTTCGATTTGGATCTCCGATTTGGTTTTTGCGTTTTGATGCGTTGGTCAAATGGAGGGAAGAGTGACGAAGTACAGCAGCGGCAACAACAGGAGGCAAGTGAGTCCGGAGAGAGCCAAAGTGTGGACTGAGAGGTCCCCGAAGTATCAACAGCAACAGAACCGCAGCAACAAACAGGTAGGAGTAGGAGTAGGAGGAGTAGCAGCAGTTGTTTACTATCTGTGCCGCAACCGCCTTTTGGAACACCCTCACTTCATAGAAGTCCCACTCTCTTCTCCTCATGGCCTCTATCTTCGGGGTAAAGCTCTTTTTTTATTTCCAATTACCATTCTCTCTTTTCTGCTTTGTATTTATTTATTTGAGTGATGTCTGTTCTGCAGATGTGATTGAGAGGCTTAATGTGTTGAGAGGCAGAGGCATGGCTTCCTTGTACTCTTGGTCTTGCAAAAGGTCCTTTCTTTTCTTCATTTGGGAGACAGACATATACCTGCTTTTCTCTTATTTTAATTGTTAGTATTATATTTTTTATTTGTTTCAGAAGCTACAAGAACGGATTTGTATGGCATGACCTATCTGAAGATGATTTGATTCTTCCTGTTAATGGAAACGAATACGTTCTCAAAGGCTCTGAACTTTTCGATGATACTAATTCTGGTGGGTTATTCCCCGTTTTTGTTGGATTGTTTTGTTAATAACCTAAGAATAAAGCTTGATGTTTCTTTTTAACGTCAATCGCAGATCGGTTTACTTCTGCTGGGACCACAAAATTGCAAAATCTGAAGCAATTGCCAGAACCTGGTTCATCAAGAAGTCAGGATGATTCCTCGTCGTCCTCAAGCTTGAATGGCAGAGATACGAAGCGTTCTCAGGAAGATGAGTTTTCTCCTACCATTCAACGCCCTGCCTCATCTGGGGTTTCTCCGGATTCTGGAAAGAACTCATCTTGGAATGGTTCTTTGAGTTTGACAGAGTACAGGGTTTACAAGACCGATGGCTTGGCTCATGCTTCCACTCAGACAGAAGAAATTGTGTGTAAACCGAAGACTAGAGAAACTTGTACTAGGGGTGTTTCCACTGATGATTGTTCAATGGAACATGTATCCTATTATGAAAAGAATCCCATCCCTGAAATAAGTGAGAATTCGGTTTCACCCCCACCATCAACCTCTAGTGCTTCTTCATCTGGTGGCAAGACAGAAACTTTGGAGTCCCTAATTAGAGCTGACATTAATAAGATCAACAGTTTTAGGATCCTTGAAGAGGAGGAAATTCGGATGCCTGAAAATGCAAGGCTCAAAGCTGCTAACCTGTTAATGCAACTGATTTCTTGCGGATCAATTTCGGTTAAAGATCATAGTTTTGGACTCGTACCAACTTACAAGCCGAGGTTTACACATTCAAAATTCGGCTCTCCTCTATTCTCTAGTCCAGTGATGTTAGGAGAGTTTGATTGTCTTTCAGACAATCCTAGGCTGATGGGTGTGAGATTAGAAGACAAAGAATACTTTAGTGGGAGCTTGATTGAGACGAAAATGCTTAAGGAAGATAGAAATGGAGTAGTGGCTTTGAAACGCTCTTCTTCCTACAACGCGGACAGGTTAGTTTGGTAAAAGAAAAACACTTACGCTAGTGCAGTATATGATATTTTGGAAACCATTTAACAAGCAAAACTTTACTTATTCTTTGAACTCATTGACAATGTTATACTGCAAGTTCTTTTAAGTAATCACTATATCCCCTTATCAAACTAATGTTTTATTTTCTAGTTTACCTTAACTTAAGATTGCATATACTTGAGTTTTAGAAGACAAATCAACCTGATCAGTTACAATATTTCTTGAGTGGCCATACTATGTGGTCTGATGGACGCTTTGTTTAGTGTGAAATGTGGCTTATGCCAATATTGTGTGCTTGATTCTAATATAGATGTGGGAGCTCTGTTGAAGTCCAGAATGTTTACGTCTGGAGATATTGCTCATCTATATCCACATGTACCTCCATTCACATCATACATTTTCATATATGAGTTTTGAAATGCACAATTGATGAACTTTGGGTATTGTCTAATTTATATATACCTAGCAATGATGCTAGACTTTATTAGTGGCAATAATATTGATAGTTGAGGGTTGGGATTTTGGTGGTAGTTCACGGATGTTTATTTAGGTGTAGACCGTCAGTTGTGACTGGCTTTTATTTTAAGAGACCTTGGTAGTATCTTGTGACGTAAGAATACAACGATGGATTCTCCCTTGTTTGTTCTACATGATCGCAATTTCTTGTGTGAAAACAAATTGCAGGACAAACAAGCAACTGGATTCTGCAGGGGACAATGACGAATCAACTTCTGGACCTTCAAAATGCATTCCAAGGTCAATAAAAGCTTCAATAAGCAAGCATCCACGAAGTGAGTCTATGCGATCACCAAATTCTGATAAGCCTAGGAACTCGGCTGATGGAGCTGCTGACTCTCAAACTACCCGCAGTATTGCATCCAATGGTAGTAGCAAAAGAATCACAGAGCCATGTAAAAGGCAACCAAAGAAACTTGATTCCTTTAGAGAAGACGAGGAGAAAGTGATCAAAATTGAAGAAAGTTGAGTGTTGACTCTCACCCATTTTAACAATATATTATCTATTTCCCACATTTTAACTTCACCCTTTTATTAGCGTACATTATTGACATTGGCTCTGCTTCCTCCTGGCAGGCTTGCTTCAGGAGCTCGGGTTATAATTCAAGCCAAGGCACCATGTGACACTATTATTTGCAGCTCCTAGAGCGCAGTTTTGGTTCCACTTGGGGAAAAAGAGTGTCCATTGTGTAAAAAACTTTTACTGGGTTTAGAAATTTGGTTTGAATTTGAAATGATAGGTGATTTATTGGCGGATCCATTTCCATTGACTTTGTATGTATAACTGATTTGGAGAGCTTTGTTCAGGGCGTGGTCCAGTGGCATCAGCTTTCTTGAACTAATTTTATTGCGAGTACAGTGATCACATTGTCTTTTACCAGTAATCCTGTTACTGTCATCTGTCTGCAACAGCAACTTTAACTGGTGGGTACCTAGTTGAGGTCAAACCAAATGTAATGTTTATGAAAAGGATAAATAGTTTAGAATTGACAGTTGTATAATAATATAGTTGACCGGCATCCTAGGTAAAATGTCCTACTAACTTATTGGCCAGTCGGGGCAAAAGGTTGCTCCCGCGAAGTCTAGGTGTTCTTTTCAATCAAACAAGTTCAACTTAAAGTCAATTATTCAGGGCTATAGTGGATTTGCCAGCTTCAAGTAACCTTTTAGAAAGCAAGATGCTAATGGGAGGATGGGGGGCAGAAAAGTTATGATGCTTCACGTGAGACAAACCCGGCAAGAGACAGTGAGAGTTAAAGGCTTTGAAAACGCTTTTCCTCAGGAATGGTGTATGTGGGTCAACTTTCCCTTCCTTTTGTTTAAGATTGGAAGGGATATATTAAACGTTGGAGATTGAGAATATCCTTTTGAGTTTTGACTATGAACTTTCTTTCGGATTCTCAGGCTTTCTTGCGTGCAAACAGGAACAATGACTTCCGACTCACTTATGCAACGCATACTCAAAAACAAAGGGTTTCTACTTGCAGGATTATTAGGAATATAATCTTTGTAAGTCTCTGTGAAACGTAAGTATGAAACTTTGGGGGAATCATCCATCCCCAAAAAGGAAAGTTTACTTGAAAATTGATCTGTTCAAAATTCTTGTGATTAGGCATGAAGGTACAACTGAAATCAGAGCTACCATCAAACTCCTAATTGCTTTAACAATTAATGTATGTTCCTTGTAAAATTTTTTATCTTGTCGCAGTAATACTGCTTACAACAACCTGACATTTGCTGAACAGCATGCCCTGGGCAGTTGGCTAGTTGTTCTCTTTGAGACATTGAATGCCAGCGGAGGAAAAAGACAAAGCTTTTGAAGCACTCTGCTTGATGTGTCCTTGGTGCAATGGTGCCTTATATTTTATGTTTCTGAGTTTTTTATTCGTTTAAGTTTGACGAACCATGAAAGAGGGGAGATTTGTAAATTTCTTTTTTAACAATAACCTTGAACTGTAATTTCAAAAGCAATCTTTGGACTCTTACTTGTCTCTTCCGCAACATTTCTTTAATGTTTCTTTCTGGGGTACAAAATAAATTTTATTTCCATACATGTACTATCAAATACTATACAGATAATAATATATTGTTTAAGATATTAAACCTAGTTTGCAAACAATTTAAGAATATTGAAGAGTAGATATTAAATTTTGTAAGATTGGATCTATATAAATTAAGCACATACAAACTCAGCGAGGCTCTATCTTAAAACCAATTGATAATAAGAGAAGCAACTCACTAGATTTATATGTATACTCAAAGTCATATATTCTTTTTATGTGGGACAAACTCTCGTATATATTTTAACACACCCCCTTATTTATGGGCTAATTTAAAACTTAACACGTGATACAATCTATCGTGTTGACGTAGTTACGATTAACTTAAGAGCAATTTACTATGATACCATATTAAATTTTGTAAGATTGGACCCAAATAAATTAAGCACATACAAGTTCAAATGAGATTTTAGAGTGTCGTATACTGACTAAACATGAAAATGTTAAAAGAGTTTATAAGTAACCAAATGATTAGTTCTAGTTATTTTGGCAACAATTAACTTAAGCCTAATTTTTGTTAATGGATTTTATACTCTACTTATATTAAAAATTCTAATATAGTATTAGAGTAAGTTTAATCGGAATTATTAATTTCTCAATTATCAATCTGGATGTCCAGTCTTAAGGGCCTAATTCGATTATTACTATACTTATTTCAAGTGACAATTGAATGTCCAGTCCTAATTGTACTTGAAAAGAGTGTTAGAGTATCTTATATTGACTAAATCTGAAAATGTTAAAGGATTTATAAGCAGTAAACGCTAATTATTTAAATGACTAATTCTAATCATTTTGACAATAATTGATCCAATCTTAATTTTGTTAACATTAAAAATTTTATAAATAGTAAAAATTAATTATCTAAATACTTAGTTCTAATCATTTTGATAATAATTAACTAAAATTTAATTTTTGCTAATAAACTCCACAGTCTACCTATATTAAAAAACTTAATATGTCTCTCATGGAGCACCGGGAGGGAAAAGCTGAGTGAGAGTAAGTTATAGATCTTCTGCACGGATCAGAATATGTGCTGACATTTGAAGATAAGGATGGTGATTGGATGCTTGATGGTGATGTATCGTGGCAGATGTTTATTGAAACTTGAAAGAGGCTTAAAATTATGAAAAGCTTGATAGACCTAAATAAATTAAGCGTATATAAATTTAAATGAAGTTTTATTTTAAAATTAATTAAGTGTGCTTGTTTGGAGTATGAGAAAAGGAGTATAGGTATGGAATGAAAATTGATATTTGATATGAACCTGTCATTGAAGATCTAAGAGTTTCATTCCTCGATTTTGGACAATTTTCATTCCTTTCATAATTCAGTAGAATGGGAGAGAAAAATGGGAGTAATTGCTATATTTTTAATTTTTTATATACAGAGGATAGATAAAAGATATAATTATGAATCAAATAATTTCATAAGTAAAGCTTTAATTTCAATAATTAAATTTTTGATGAAATCAATTAAATAATTAATTACACTATAATTAATTAAAATATTGTAATTAATTAATTAATTAAAATATAAATATTAATTAAAACATTGTAATTAATTAATTAATTACAATATAATTAATTAAACTATTATTACTTAATTAATTACATTCTATTTAATTAAAATATTATTATTAATTAAAATATAACTAATCAAAATATAACTATTCATTAATTAAAATATTAATTAAGTAAAATATTATTATTAATTAATTAACTACAATATAATTAATTAAAATATAATTCATTCATTCATTAAAATATTGTAATTAATTAAAATATAATTCATTCTGTAATTAATTAATTACAATATTTTTTACTAACCAATCACTATTAATGGTAATGGTAATCATTCATTCCTCTCAACTAACCATCATAATTATAATGATAATATTTATTCACATTCTTCACTATATTCATTCCCATTTCTATTACTATTCCCTATGCTAACCAACCGCCTAGCTTTATGATGAAATTTTATTTAGGTTTGCATTTGTTTAATTTATTTGAGCTTAATCTTATAAAATCTAACAGTAGATATATTAAAATTTCACTCCTAATATTTTAGGTTTTAGTAATTTTGCTACTCTACTTTTCAATTTTGATATCCCTTAAAAGAAATAGTAAACATGTGTTTTTATATTTAGGTTAAAAGATATAGACATTTCTTATTGTTTAAAATATCTTGAGATTTTTAAAATTTTTAATTTTTTGAAAAAAACTCTTCATAATTATTAATTTTTTAGAAAAATTTTAATTTTTTTTAAAATAACGACAAAATTCACATGATATAAACATCGTACATAGATTAATTATATTTCACACAAATATTAATCCAATTTGATTCTTATTAAATTTAATTAGTTCAATTTGAATTTAAAAATTTGGTCAAATTCATTATATAAACAATTTTTAATTAATTTACATATAATATTTAAATCATGTGTGTTTCATCTTTAAATTTTTAGCAAAGTTTATATTGTTACTAAGATATAACAATGAAGCTAATCGTCTAGGTAATATTTAGGGAAATTAATGGTATGGTATACATCAACCAATATTATCAAGATAATCATCTTGATTTAAGAATGATAAATTATTTCTTAAAAAATTAAAATTGATAAATTAAATTAAAATTTAAATATTTTAAACAGGTTAAGTTTAATGTTTAACAATTTTTAATAATAAAAATAATTTAACTTAATTCAAAATTAATAAGTTACATTATATTTAATATAATTTATTTAGATTTTCTTTTTGAGTTTAAAGGCCCATCCCATTTCTAACCTTGAACACATCGTTACCAAAGGAGACTCTCTTAGGCCCTGTTTGGTTGACGAGTTGTAATGGAATGAGATAAAATGCAACACATTTTTATCGTTTAATTGAGGGTTTCATAAGGAAATGAAATGAAATGGGATGAAAACGGAGAGTTTCATATTATGTTTTATTGCAGCCTAAATAATGAAAATAAGAAACTTTCAATTTGAAGATTTAGGATGGAACGTAAATTAATAAATACATACTATCCAATATATCCTCAATAATTTTTCTTAATACCAACTGTGACTAATTCATAATATTAATATATTAAATAGAATATAATAATATTTAATACAATAAATTTTATTAAATAATTAATAATAATGTTTTTATATTATTAATAATAAATTATATATATTTAATAATAAAATAAAATAAATTTATATTTAAAAATAATTTATTTATCGATTTATTTATATAGAAATGTGTACAAATAATTAAAGAATAATTTTTATATATTTTCTATTTTTCATTAATAAAAATATATTAAAAATTATTCTTGTCTGTATATATTTCTATATAAATAAAATAAAAATAAATTATTTTTAAATATAAATCACATAGAATAGAAAATAATAAAATTTAATAAATAATTAATAATAATATTTTTATATAATTAATAATAAATTCTATATAATCAATAAAAATAAAAATAAATAAATTTTTATTAATGAAAATAAAAAATATATTTAAAAATTATTATTTAATTGTTTGTATATATTTATATATAAATAAAAATGTAAATAAATTATATATATATATTCATTAATAAAAATATATTTAAAAATTATTCTTTAATTATTTATATACATTTCTATATAAATAAATCAATAAATAAATTATTTTTAAATATAAATCACATAGAATAGAAAATAATAAAATTTAATATAATAAAATATATTAAATAATTAATAATATTTTTATATAATTAATAATAAATTCTATATAATCATTCGAATTCAAAGAATGCTTTGACACAAAGAAGGAAATGAAAAAACATAAATAAATAAATTTTTATTAATGAAAATAGAAAATATATTTAAAAATTATTCTTTAATTGTTTGTATATATTTCGATATAAATAAAAATGCACATATATATATATTAGATAATTAATAATAATAATTTTATATAATTAACAGTAAAATAAAATTTTTAATAAAAAAATAAAAATATATAAAAATTATTCTTTAATTATTTGTATATATTTTTATATAAATAAAAATAGACATAAGTTATTTTTAAATATAAATAACATAAAATAAAATAAAATAAAATATATTACGTAATTAATAATAATATTTTTATATAATTAATAATAAATTGTATATAATTAATAATAAAATAATAAACTTCCTTTAACAATTATTTTAATGCAAGAGATATTAGAGATATAATAGTAATTTATTATATATTATATTCTATTTCATCTATTTTTCAAATAACATTTTACTACACCACATTATAAATTCTTACATCCATCCTAAACAATTTTTTACTATATTATATTATATTTTATTATAAACTACTTCATTCTATTTTATAATATTATATTTTTTATTAATTAAAATTCAACAAAACAAGTGGCACTCTCTTTGCCAACATATTTACAGAGCTTTGATTGACAAAATGTCAAACAACGAGAAATTCACCATTCAGCAATTCCTGCTGCTTTGAAATAGCAGAGCCATATCTACGTACCCATTATCACGTTCTGACATCGAACCTAAAGGAAGATCTCACGTACGGAAGAAAACATATAGCATACCCTGCCTTGTAGTGTGGATAAAAGAGTAAGACGGTTGAAGATATCAAACAGCATCTGCTTTTCCGGACTACAAGATGGTGCTTAACAAACGTTAAGACGATACTTATGAATAAAATGTAATATTGATTTCTTTTTTATTTTATAAAATATATCGTGTTATTATCAACGTATGTTTCAAGAAAAGCAGTAGCATCTTATGAAAATGTGTATGCATTTTCGAGTGCTGAATTGAATAATTTAAAATACCATATATAAATTATATATTTACATTAGATTGTATTGTATTGTATTGTAGTGAAGTGAATATCTAGATTTTAAAATATTGTAGGACTTTTTAAATTTAAGAAAAGAAATAATTTATTTATATATTTTTAATATTTATTAAGACAAGAAATAATTCAAGTGTAATAATTAATAATTATTTAAAATTATTAGTCTCATACATCATTATTTATCCAAAAAATTTACTATTCTTTTCAAACTTATTTTTTGTATTTCTAAATTAATTATTTTAACACAAACAATATTTAATTTATAAAACAAAGCAATATAATTTAAAAAAACAAGCCTGCTAAGATCAAACTCGGATTTGTAAATGGAGATGTCGTGAAGCCTGATTCAGATTCACCTCTCCTTAGTAACTGGAATAGTTGTAATTCAATGGTCATAAGCTGGCTATTAAACTCTCTGAGTAAGGAAATTGCTGAGAGCGTATGATATTTCAGCACAGCTCGTGAAGTATGGTTTGAATTAATTGAACGATATGAGTAGTCCAATGGAGCTGTGATTTATCAAATCCAGAAGGATCTATATTCAACCACACAAGGAGCTGATAACGTCTCAACTTATTTCACTAAGATGAAACGTATTTGGGACGCATATAAACTGCTTCTTATTCCCAATTGTACGTGTGGTGCTGTAAGTGTCATGGCAAAAATACAAGAAGATCAGAAAGTCATTTAACTTCTTATGGGGCTTAATGATTCCTATGCTGCAATTAGAGTCAGATATTGATGATGCAAACTATTCCTAACATTGCTTCTGTCTACTCAATTCTTATTCATGAAGAAAACCAAAGGGAGATCTCTTCGTCTACTCAATTCATTCAAGAGTCTTCAGCATGAATGTAGTTTCTGCTGGTTATAATTCTGGTACCAAACAATAAAATAATGGAAAGGATAATAAGAAGTCCAATCCTAACGTGATTTGCAATCACTGTAAAAAGCCAGGACATGTGAAAGCTCAATGCTACTGAGTGAATGGCTTTCGTTCAGATTTTAATTTCACCGAACCCAAACGCTTCAGTTCAACACATTCAGTCAATATTCAACATGCTTCTGAAGGTGCTTCTCAAGCCCAAACAGATTCTGGCAATGTTGCTACGGCTCAGATCACTCGGGAACAATATAATCAACTCATCTCACTCTTAAACCAACATAAGACTAATGATCAATCTACTTACTGGTATTTCTCAAGGGAATCTCGCTATTACTTCTAGTTCATCCAATTTCGCAGGTAGCTTGCTTCTGTTTCTGGACCTGATCATTTACTTGCTTCATGGATACTTGACTCTGGTTCATCTGATCACATGTGTTCTGATGAGATCTTGTTTTCTTCTCTTAATCAACTCCCAAATTCTTATTCCATAACCTTGCCTAATGGTTTTCATATTCCAGTACCAGCCATAGGACAAGTCAAACTCAATGATCACATCAGTCTTTCTCATGTGCTGTTTGTTCCTTCATTTAAATACAATCTCATCTCCTTAAGTAAACTTGTCACTCAGTTAAATTGTACCATCCTTTTCCACGCTAACTCTTGTCTTTTGCAGGCCCCTTCATTGAAGAGGGCAATTCCCCTTGGTAAGAAGATTGGTGGTTTATACATTCTGCATCACGAATCAACCACGAACTCTCCTCCTTTAGCTGACAGTGTCTTACACTCTGACTGTAATACCTCTGAATTCATTCTCAGTTGCACTAGTTCTTCATCTGCTTATGTACATCTTTGGCATGGTAGACTTGGTCATTTACCCGTAAATAAACTGAAGCCTTTTCCAGTTATACCACATACATTTAGTGAGTTCTAACTTGTCTCATCTGTTCACAAGCCAAACAACACAGATTACCATTTCCCAATAGCTCAATCAAAACTGCAGAACCCTTTGATATTATTCATGTGGATATTTGTGGTCCTTACAGACATTGTACTCATGATGGTTTTCGTTATTTCATGACCATAGTGGACAATTATAGCAGAAATACATGGGTTCATCTTTTGTCAGATAAAAGTAGTGGTTTCACAATGATCAAATCCTTTGTATCCCTTGTTCAAACTCAGTTTTACAAGACCATAAAAATATTGAGAATCGATAATGCTCCAGAATTGTGTAATAGCAGAGAAGAAAAAGAATATTTAGCTTCCTTGAGAATTATTCATCACAAAAGCACACCTTATATTCTACAACAAAATGGAATAGTTGAGCGTAAACACAGACACATATTAGAGGTTTCTAGAGCTCTTCTTTTTCAATAAGGATTATCTATCTCTTATTGGGGGGAATGTGTTCTCACAGCAGTTTATTTAATTAACAGAATGCCAACTCAAGTTCTTAATGGAGTCAGCCCATTCGAAAGACTGTTTACTGTTTAAATCCAAACCTTAGAAAATTTTGGTTGCTTATGCTATGTACCCACTAATGCTAAGGAAAGAGACAAATTTCAGCCAAGAGCATC
>JANIJH010000224.1:6251008-6265783 GCA_024520975.1 Erythroxylum areolatum | reverse complement strand
GAGTCTGTCTGTACCACCTCCTGTCCCTTGCTAGCGGAGCTGGGCTTGGTCTTGGTTGGATTATTCTTTTGGTTCACTCGATTCTCCTCCTTTCTTCCGTGTTCGGACGATCTATCCAGTGTCGGATGTTCTGACGTATCTTTCTTGTTTCTGTCTATTTCAAAAGATCTGTCATGATTGTCTTCTAAGATCTCACTAACGATAGTGTAGTAAAATGTGACCCATGCTGTCGTGCTTGCACTGTCTCGGTGTTAGTGTCACATCCCTGGTGTTTCGCCTGTAATGTAGCCCGTCTGACAAGGTGTTGCACCTGGACCCATGGTCCATACACTGCCTGATTATCCTCCACAGATGTTGGTGTAGGACGGTGAGCTCCGATATCTTGACTATGTCTGATACCTTCCATAGTTGGTGCTTCATGAGGGGCCTGTACCTTATTCGGGCATGTCCCTTCTCCATGTCCAACTCTCCCGCATGCATAACAAATATATGATAGCCCTTTATACGCCACTTTGATCTTTTCTCCATCGAGCTCTACTCTTGATACTATTGGTTCTGTTAGGTCGACATCCACCGCCACTCTTGCAAACTTGCCCCTTTGTGACTGTTGAGTATGCTCATCAATTTTCATCATTCATCCGATCAGATTTCCAAACGCTTGGAGGATGACTGGATGATACCTAGACACAGGAACTTCAGGAAATTACACTGACACCACTACTCTTGAAACTTTGCCTTGGGAAGGGTGGAACTTCGAATGCCACGGTTGAATCAGAAGAGCATGCCCTAGTATCACCCACAAACCCTTGGTAAGGGCTGCCAGGTAATCCTCAGCTTTAACTAAGTTAAGAAGAAAAAAGTCATTGCTGAGATCTATCACCTTCATCGGCCCAAACAGATTCCACATGACTTTTAGTATATTCTTCAATAAGCGATATCCAATTCGTCTCCTAAGCAATTTTACTACTATTGCTCTCTCCCAGATCTTGTCTAATTGATTTTTGAAAGTAGCAGGAAGTTTGATCGCATTCCCAAAAGCTCCCTTTACCATGGTAATATCTCCTTCTTCAACCTCTGTCGGGGTCTCTTCTGGCCATGCTAACTCATCCTCATCTTGCGTTGAATATTGCCCTGTCACTGCAGCATTGTAACTTGGTTGCTGGCGTGTGGGGGGTTCTCTTCCCTATCACGTTAACTTGAAATGAAAATCGACTCTGTAACTCTATTGGCGTTGATGGTAGCTCAGGTGTCATCTACAAAACATGGCTCATAGCAACATTTCTTTGTCAGGGATGGGGGGAAGTTGAGCTTGGCCTTCTTGTCTCGAATGCGCTTGGCGGCTTCATCGTAGGTGCGTGTAGCTTCCTCGCCACTTGTTTGCCCCACAACCTTTGCCTTATTCCTCTATACATGTTCTTTCTGGTTCATCTCTGGTCCACTCCTCATCACCAACTACTTCATGAACAGAACAAGAATCAGCCAAAAAAAAAGAAACCAAATAGTTAAAAGATACATACTTTAGCGTTATTTAAACTCAAAAATTACAATTTAGATGCACAAACTTCGATCTCCAAGTACCCAAATCTTTGTAATTGTCCTCTCTGTGTGGTTACTAGTTTGGGTTTTATCTTTATGAGATTACTGGTTTGAGCATCTGCGTTATTAGTTTGGACTTGATCTTTCTGCGGTTGCTAGTTTGGGCATCATCCTTTTGCAATACCAGTTTGGGCGATGGAGACTCTTCCCATTCTTCAAACCGGCCCATTTATTATTTAACCGGCCAGTTTTTATTAACAACAGTTAGAAATAAAAATTGAACTGAAAATTAGTTTGATTTGTTCATAACTCAGTCAACCCTACCAGTCACGTTCAGTTTAAATAAAGAAGAATGAGAATAACATTTATTTAATATGAAAACAAAAGAAAAGTATAAATGAGAAATAAAGAGATGGAATAGAACACATCCGCACTTTATCATATCCTTAAATTTTGGAAAATAAATATAACAGTTTCTTACTAAAAATAAGATATTTTTAATCAAAATAATAAAGAACTGGTTATCACAATATGGTAAACTCTTGGATAAAATTAAAAGCTTTGGAGAATAGGCATGTAATTAATCCACGAGAGTGTGCGTTCCACCCCACAACTACCAGAGTCAAAACTCAAAAGCTTTGGGGATGCGTACGATCTTAGTGTCCACTTGGCACCCAACTACCATGACTTCCCCAAGAGATCAATTTCTGTTCAACGTGCCGGTGCCTGTGCCTGTGCCTAGCTAGCGTATCAGCAGTCTTCAATTCAATATACTTGCAATAAACAGTTGCTTATACGGTGAACTGAGACCAATCTTTAACTTCAATAAGTCGTCCTCTTCATGCTGACGATAGTTGTCATGCCACTCCCACAAGAGGTTGCCCTCGCCCGCATTGATAGGTATTGACATCCTCAGTGCCGCTCTCCATAGCCTTTGCAGTTATGCTTAAACATTGTAGAATTTGCAATAAAAGATGAGAGGTTCAGGTTAGTAACCACAACCAATAACAACACAAACAATGGACACAATAACACACAATTCTCCCTCTTTTTTCCTCTCCCTGTCATCTCTCTAGAGTACCAAAAACCACTCTAAAGTTATGACATATAAGCTTCTCTCTAATGCTTCAGTTCTCAATACCATTGAAATAACGACTAGAGACATGATCCACAATAGTACTGATCTGATGAACTCCAAAATTCACATGGCATCCAAACCAACCAGAAAATATGCAAATTCTTCCTATGCTCTTGGATAGCAGATAATGAGAAACAGAAAGGTGTCAAAAGAGAATTCAGTAATATTTAAAAACCGGATTAAATCGATAAGATAAGAGATTTAATGTTTAAAATATTCAACAGATATTAAACCGTCATAAAATTAGTTACAGATTGAATAAAATTAAAGAATTTAAAATATAATTAAAAGAGAATGTTTTTACTGATTGAAAATTTTTAATTTTAATTACAAAAGGAAACTGTTAAATAAAAATTAATTGGTTTATTTTAATTTATAAAACCGATTAATTTACAAAAATTAACCGAATAATTAATAAACTAATTGTTACTAATAACAAGAATTATTAAAGTAAATTGAACAAAAAAATTAAAAATCAAACTAAAAAAATTGGCCAGTCCAATGTTTTCATAGTTAAACCGACTGAACTAAGTCAATTTTTTAATCATTAAAATTTAGAACCCAAACTTCCACAGTGGAGCAAGAGAAAAATGAATAGGCTTTACATGAAGATAAAGAGTATATGGGCAACTGCATTAAATAATTAGGGTTTAAGATTTGTTCTACTCACAGATTATCAATCATTAGCATCTGAAACTCCACGCAGCATTTAGTGATTTTACAGAATTTTAAGTCAAAGCACATGCTGCATACTTAATGTGTTATCTTTAAGTCTGTAGAGAGAAACAAAAGGCATACAACATATACATGATGATCCATATGAAAGCACAAGCCATATTGAGATTCAAATGTCAATTAAATTTAAGGTACCACAACCAAAGCATTTAAGTGAAATAAAAAAAAGGAAGTATCCTGATTTACGCAAAAGCAACCAAAGGAATTAAGAGAAATCATTGCTTACGCTTCCCAAGTTCTAATTTCTGAAGTCCGCTTGCCAATAGCAAGTACAGGATCATGGCCGGCCATTAAAAATCCATATTTCAGCCTTTAAAATGGCTATATCCTTAGAATCAACATTTTCCAAGGCTGTCATCTTTCCAACTAAGGAAGACCTGATCAGATGGAAAATTTCAGACAAAATATTACCGCCTAAGAGATATGCATGTAAAACAAGATTAGGAGCTGGAAAGGAAAGGAAGGTGGAAACAAAAGAAAAACACACAAAAAGAAGCAAGAACATTAGCTATGAAACCTTTACTTACTCAAAACTGACTATGCTGGAACAAATAACTAAAAGACCTAGATCAGTTGCAATGGCCAAAACTTTACGAAATTTTGACTATGACTGAGGTCCATCACTTGCTCCTCTTCCTATGGAAACAATCTGCAATAATGTGCCCTTCACTATCCATGCTGTCCTTTCCGGTTGACGTTCATAGGCACTGAGAGCATGCAGACTTTTATCTTCCAGCTGTACACCATAAACAAATGGGAGCCTTAGTGCCAGGAAACTGTCTGGAGGTAGGACCACGTGACAGCCAAGGCTAAACTGCAACTTTCGTTCTCGGTCTAGAACTGAGGGTGGTAGACAAGATGCCTGCAAGAAAGGATTTGTCAAGACTCGAACAAAAATCAGAAAATAAGAAGCTTGGATGCCATATCAGAGTGGGAGCATGTACAAAACAAAGAAGAATTAAGAAAAAGAAGACTATCAAGCTACGGAAGCTTTATAATTGCCTGCATAAATCGAGTATATGTACAGGCATGTAAATATGAAGTTCAATGAAACAATTACGTAAATGACACATACCTCAAATTGTACAACTGGACATGTCGCTAATGCAACTGGAAATGGAGGGGTAACCTGCATGCAGAATCCCAATATTAGGCCTTTGACAGTTAAGGAGTTATAAAATACTTCATTATCTTGAATGAAATGAAGTCTAATAAAATTTGGCAACTAATAGTTCTCATCAGTAAAACACCAAAGAGAAAACAAAAGAGTTAATTACGTAAAATCTGTGCTATTGGATTTTTCAACTAAAGATCAAACAAGACCATACATGTCAAATTGACAATACAAGCACGTTCTTAATCACTGCCACTTTAACTCTAGGACTTAACAACATATTCAACTTCTGCATGGATCATACTATCTCTATTTCTAATCAATCTAACCTTAAGATTGAATAACCAAGGGTACGAATAGTCTCTCAGCCATTTCCAATTATATACTCTACGGCATGAATAAGAAGGTTATAATTTTTATTTCAAAATATCAGTTATTTTCAACTGCCTTTGGTAAGCTGTTACACTATAGAAAAAATTAACTGAGTCAAAACTCCCAGAATCTTTTCTTCAACATCCAACAAATCTAAAAAGATGCACCAGAATCAAATATTCCAACAAATTTAATATATGGTGTGTCCCATTCTGTAATATAAATCCTGACAAGGACTAATAAAAACACAGCCCAAACAACTAATTAATAGCCTAATTTAGTATGTTCAACAGAAAGGAAAAATGAAGCAGAACATAAGCAGGATTATGTACCAGAAAAATCCTTTGTAACTGTGATATAGTGCCAGCAAATTTAATCTTTGGAGAATCTTTCTTTTTTTTGGAGATCTTGCAGTATGGGCAATTCATATATAAGGGTAAGTGTCTATTCAACATGGAAAAAGCAATTCCGCCATCGTCAAGGCTGACAGAATGAAGATCCACTTCAGGGTCTTTCACAGAGTGGAGACATTTTGGTCCATTAATGATCATCTGATTACCTCCCTTCCCTGAGCTGGAGAGCTGTACCAACCCTTCAAAAGACAGATCACTGTTTACCACCAACTCTTTTGATTTATCCAAATTTCTCAGCCCAGAATCAGCACCAGATACAGTCATACTCCTAGAGCTTCTGCGGATTTTATTATGATTACCATTTCTACCCAAATTAGAATGACCTCCCAGATTATGGTCCACTGATTTCTCTGAAGGAATTGAGGATTCTTCAGGTGAGCTATATGGTGATCCAAGTTCCCTCATGTGATCTGGACTTAATAAAAACCGGTGACCATGTGGACACTCGTGCTCAAAACCAACAAATATGGTTGCTTGCTTCAAAGAAGGGTTCTTTTTTACTTTTTCAACAACATTAATATTCATAGGAACAACATTACTTCCTACATGCAAAACTGGGTCACCAACCAAGCTGTCATTACAAGCAATTCCTTCTAAGGGTTTTGGAACTGCAGAAAGATGATCACGATTCTGAGATCCTTGCTCAAAATCTGCATCAACCGTTTCAGCACTTCGATCCCTTACCTTAATTTGCTTCACACATGTCTCCGAACCTGACACGGGCTGCTTCTTCCGCTGGAGAGGAGGAAACCCTGAATCTGCAGTTGACCCTGCAACAACCTCAGAAAATGGTTTCCGCATTGTAAAATTTGGAAGACCCTTACCAAAACTAAGTTTTTTCGCATCAATTTTGCTGCTTTCTGATGGTTTTCCCTGATTTTCAACTCCAGGTAAGTCTCCCGCATATAATCGTACGGCACTAGTTTTCTTCCTGTCCATGTCAGCATTAACGTCACTCTGGACAGTGTTGGCCCTCCTACTGACAGATTCTTTTGGCACAGTTCTAGCATGTATGGCTATTGGGTCCGATGGCTTGTCCAAATATATTGTCCATCTCAACAAGTACTTGTGCATGTTAGAGAACCCACTTTGAAGTAAGCCCTTGGAAGGGTCATAATACCTTGCTCCCCCAACACGAATCAATCTCCATGAGGATGATTGCACAGGTCCTGTATCACTAAATTCAGGTAAATGAACAGCAGGAAGGATCTTGTCACAGTCTTGGAAGCAACTGGATGTAACATTTGCTGATTCAAAATCAAAAGGATCAGATCTCAGCTGGCGTGAACGACCACAGGCACAAGCATGAAGAAAAAAATATCCACTTGAATGTGTCTTCGCTGATCCCAGAACTGTACCATTGCCAACGTCATGTCTCTGGTGCATACATGGTTTTCCTGTCAGACTAACTGCATCACACAGTTGCCTCCCAGATTTCCAAATGAATGTGCACTCGTCCTGCAGCCTTCTTGCAAACAGCTGGACAGCTGGTCCCCTAACCATTGAGTGGAAAGCACGTAAAGCTTTTTCTAAGTGGGCCTCATGAAGGGAAGTGGGATAACAAGCAGGCAAATCTTTCAAATAAACATCCTTAGCAGTTGGAAGGGCCTTTTCACACCATGAAGTGGAAAACTTAGTGTTTAGTCCTTTGCCACTTTCCAACACAGACACTGCACTCTCTAGAGCATCCATGCCTCTTGCAACCCCTTCAACATGAGCTGCATCTATGTTCAGTTGACGAGATTTTCTTTTATCAATTTCATTTTCATCTAGAGAAAACCCTTTTGCAGCAATAACTCCCTGAAGAATAAATTGACAAGAAGATAACCATGTTTCCATACTTGGAAGCTCAGGACTTGGAAATGTTTTCCCTGATGCAGCAGAAGCTGCAGCAGCGGCAGCGGCAGCGGCAGCAACAGCAATCTTACCAAGACCGGCAGCCGAGCCACTGTTGGCATTGGTGACTAATCCTCCTCTACCTCTCAGAATATCGGACTGCCTGTATATGAACTCCTTTATGGAGGAAATATCGTCCTTGTTTGCACTTTGATTAAGACTTTCAAGCAAAAGGGAATCTGAGGTTGCTTTTGCATTCAGAACATCTTCTACGAGGTTCATAGCAAATTCCAAAGATTCACCTTTTTTATTTGTAAGCCTGTCAAGCAGCACAACAGTCCTTGATCCATCAAGAGAAAACAAAGTTGCAGAGCTTGGAACACTGCTACTTCTAGAACCAGCTTGACCACTTTCAGAGCCCGAGAGTGTTCGGCACTTCTTAATGAGATAGCGAATCTGTGCCTCAAGAGATGATTGTAGTTTCTTTTTGACACCACCATCAGATTTACTTACAGGGCGTGCTAGTACTACAACTGAACCAGAACCCTTAGCTGGTAAGTTAGGCCTAGCTAAACTACTCAAACTAGAAGACTGATTCAGTAAGGAGCCATCTGCCAACTCCTCCATATTAGAACTAGAATTTGGTGCATCCAAAAAATCATCAATAAAGACAAAGAGTATAACTGGGGTGCAATTTCCCGGAAACAGTGAAGCATATGAGCCTAATCCTGACATAAGAGAGAGAGCTGAATTATTTCGACTCATGATACCACCACTTTTAGCGGGAGAAGTACTAGTTGAGAAACTTCGCCTAGATGATGAAGAGGAAGAATGGGGCCTAGCTTGAACCGGTGGGGCGGTAAGAGATTTCATATAAGGTGCCAATGCATGTTTGGCAGCTTGCAACACTCTAAACTTTTTCAACATACGAGTATCAAAGCGTGACCCCTCCTGAATGTATATGATGACATGGCAGACCTGCATTACTAATCAAGTCATTGATTAGAAATATCAAGTTCACATTAAGTTGAACCAAGACAAATAGGTTGGATCCCATCCTGAAGGGTAGTCAATTTAAAATTTACTACCATATCTTCCTAGACCAAAAGCACCTATTTCAACAGTTCCGAACGTCTAGGATCCAAATGATAAACTACTAATCAGTTGCTTGCTTGATGCAAGTGTTAATTTCCTGAATCATCCAGAAAATGACCCTACCATACTCAACAAGTTCATTCAAAACTAGAAAGCCTTATTTTAAGTGAAACCAGTTAAAATTAAACATACCCACGAACCAAAGATCCTGCCAACATCTACTACCGAAGAAGATTTGAAGAGCTCTTCTAAGTATAGAATAGGTAAATTAAAGTAACCAAAAAGGGAACAGAACTCACAGAGAACATGAAAAGCAGGCCTTGCAGATCTTCAAACTCCCGTTGCTCGAAAGCAGTATCAAAACCTGAACTTGAGCCCTGGACCCCATGATTGAGAAGGCTCCAAGTGGAACAAAACCTCAAGAACAAAATCCCTTTGTCTTCTTCATGGAAATAACTGATCTTTCTCCACTTGAACCAATCCGCAAGTTGCTCATTGTCATCAAGAGAAAGAAGTGTCTTATCGAGATTGCCAGACCCAAAAGCGTTGGAGTCGAGAAGGCGATTGACGAGTTGGGAAGAGCAGTCGTCGGGGCTATGAGAAACGAATCCAACGACCACAACTCCGTCTAAAGAGCTACGAGATTGCAATTGGGTCTGAGGATCAAACGATGAAGAAGTAGAGGAAGAAGAAGAAGATGTGAGGATGTGAATAGAAGGTGGTTGCTGTTGTTGCGGTTGTGGTGGCGGTGGCGGTGGTGGGCGATTGAGAACTCGCATGGGTGGTGGATTGTGAGTGGGTAAGTCCATCGGGAAAAAAGAATAAGGTCAAGAAGCTTCCTCCATCTTCATATGCTGTTTCTGCTTCTGTTTCAGTTTGTTCAGAGTTAATAGATGGATCGATGTGCTCGTTCTTAAACTACAGTCCATCTTAGTTTCTGTAATAAAGATTCAAGAAGCCTATCTTTTACAATAAATATGTATTTATAAAATTTTCATAATTTTTTTAATTATTATTTAAAATAAAAACTTATCAATCATGATTTATATAATTTTTTATAAAAATAATAAATAAATAAAGATCAATTAAATTATTTTTAATGTCTTTAATGTGATTTTCTTTATAAACTAATTAAAGAAATGGTATCTTAAATCTTTATTTGGTAAAAAATTACTAAATTAAATTTATTTTTATTTTCACAACTTACAAATAGTTTTTATTAATTTTTGCTTAATTATATTTTCTTCTTAATTTTTAATTTTTAAAATTGAAAGTAAAACCATAAAACAAAAATCAAAATCTATACAAGAAAATCAGAGATGCAACTAAAAGTCTATAGGGCATTATCTCGTCTTTCCACCAAGCAAAAGCTGTGGCAATGGCAGCTACTGCGACTCCCAGTATCCTCACTGCTTCTCCGACATCTCATCCGCATTTCCTCTCACAAAACGCCGTTTGCTGTCTCCCTTCGTCTCTCCACTTGGCGTTTCGTGACATGTCCCTCAAGTTCCCTCGCCAATCCCTCTCTCGTTCTCTGGCTGCTACTTCCCCCGAGAAGCCTCTCCCTGTCATCGCTGTTACAAGGAATGCCGTCTCTTTCCTCGAGGACAATCACAGTGTTGACGGCGTTGTCACTTTGACCCATGAAGATGATGGTCTGTTCCCCTTTCCTGAAAAGATTAAAATTTTCTCTTAATTTTAACTCCTTTTTCTCCATTTTTTTGGTGATTATGGGTATTGTTGAGGTTTTTTGTATGAATTCTTGGTTTTGGTACATCGGTTAACTCTTTTTCAACTGGGTAACTGGGAAATGATTTACAAATGCTTTTTGCTAAAGATGGATATCGTTTTTTAATTTTTGAGCTTCATCGGATTTTGGCTGATTTGACAACTTAAAGATTATGGTAATGGGGGCGACCTGGGAAGCGTAGTTTCCTTAATTATATTTAAACTTCTTATGTGTTTTCTCAACCAATTAATGTGCTATTGTGTGATGTATCTTAAAACAGCGGCGGCTGAAGCAACAATTGTAGATAACCAGGTAACTCACTTGACCTAAATCCTTTTCTTTTCTTTCCTTCTTGCTTCTGTTCCATTTTTTATTTCTTAGGGTGTGAAATACGGGTTTGATTGTACATGAACTACTCTTTCTGGTTGGTGATTTATGTAATTTATGGCTCAATTTCATGTTCCTGATCTTACATTGGTCTTGTTTGTAATGAAATTAACTGTATTTTGATCTGTACTAAAACTGTGCAGGTACCAAGTCCTAATGCAGTGATTGAAAGAGCACTTATGGTCCATGAGTTTGCAGATGACCTTGGACCTGGTAATTCTCTTGTTATTCCCGATTACGCAGCGACGTTGTTCATAATGTTGAAACAATTAAGTTGTCCACAGTTCCATGATTAGTTTCCTGTTTTCATATGCATATTCAGGAAGTTGGTTTTAACAGTTGTATAGTTTCTTTTTTAATATTGCTTATATGACAATTCGACTCAACTCATAAACTGAAATTAATAATTTATTATAATTATCTTAAATTATTAATTGAAATTGAATTCAGCTATTTTTAGTCGGGTTTAAAAGTTCAGTTGGCTTATCTTATTAGTAATATTTAATTAGTCCATGTTTAATATTCATATTAGATGTATTTTATCATTATTTTTAAACCAAAGCCTAAAAGAAGGATTTTAAAAAAAGCTGAAAATTAGAAATAGTTGAAAATTTTAATGATTAAATTTTTTTAAGTTTCTTAAACCATGAGGAAGATTTATGTCTTTTAACTTTTATTTTTCTTACACTCCAAACATAGGTTTGTCTTCATGTAGGAGGGAGGGATATAAGACTGGATAGTTTCAAAATGAGCTTGCTATTCTTGAAAAAAATATAATAAAAACAAATTACCTGGCAAAATAGCACTTTCACTGAGATGTCCTACGCTGATTCTACAAAGTGAAGAAATAGTGCTCATATCGGCAGAAAAGTTTTCTTGTAATTCCCATTGTATTATTTAGAAAGTTGTTTCTATTAATTGCACAGCTTATTGGTCTTCATGCATTGTTATCACTGAAGAATGTTGAACGTTGAAGCTTTTTCTTTGGAGTACAACAGAAATTTGATATCATAATTAAGTGAAATTAAGGCCATTACAATGTTGTTTGACAAACTAAAGACGTGCATTTTGGACTAGAAGTACAAACTTGTGATTTATTCCTGTTAGAGTTTTGTCTTGTACGATAATTGCAATCTAATCACTGTTATAGCCATTGATTGTTTATATTTTACACTCCTTGTTTGATTTCATATTTGAAGGTGGACATGAATTTAGTTCGATCACGGGAATTGCAGGAGGAAAATTAGCATGTGTTATGTGTGATAAAATGGAAATTAAACAATCGATCATGGGAATTGCAGGATTAGAAGAAATGTATACTGATGAGCATATTTGAGATGTCCTAAGGTGATTCTACAAAGTGAAGAAATAGTGCTCATGTCAGCAGAAAAAGTTTTCTTGTAATTCCCATTGCATTATTTAGAAAGTTGTTTATATTAAAATTGTACAGCTTATTGGTCTCCATTCATTGTTGTCACTGAAGAATGTTGAACGTTGAAGGATTTTCTTTGGAGTACAACAGAAATTTGATATCATAATTAAGTGAAATCAAGGCCATTACGAGGTTGTTTGATGAACTAAAGACGTGCATTTTGGACTAGAAGTACAAACTTGTGATTTATTCCTGTTAGAGTTTTGTCTTGTACGATAACTGCAATCTAATCACTGTTATAGCATTGATTGTTTATATTTTACACCCCCTTGTTTGATTTCATATTTGAAGGTGGACATGAACTTAGTTCGATCACGGGAATTGCAGGAGGAAAATTACCATGTGTTATGTGTTATAAAATGGAAATTAAACAAGCCACTCTCATCTCTGACTTTTTAACCCTATAGCTTGATGGATTCTTAATCTGATTGTTTCTCATCCATGTCCTGTAATTCAGAGCATGCTGATAATTGTTGGTAGCTCCATGTTTATCCATGTCTTACATGTGAATGTGTATGCATGTTCGGTGGGAGTATTTAAAATGTTGTGTATAGTTGTAAATTCTATGAGTCCATTATTAATAACATATTCATTCTTTTAATGACAGTTGCTGCAGTTCCCAAAAAACGCACTTCTAAATCTAAAAAGCGTATTCGTAAAAACATCTGGAAAAGGAAGGCATATTGGACTGCATTGAAAGCTTATTCATTAGCCAAATCTATTGCTACTGGTAAATCTAAAAGTTTTTGGAGCAACAGTGGAAAAGTGGAGTAGATTCATTATCTTGGGTCAAATCAGAGAATCTTGCTGGATCCATGAACTAAGCTACTGGCTGTTGATGGTGCTTTGGTGCTATATGAGGATATAGGGATGTCATGTTCTTATATATGTTTAGAGAGGTTCATTTGTTTGTATTGGTCAATCCTATGTCAGTTAAATTTCCTTCCAAACAGGTTTAGATGTTCGTTTAGCTTTCAAACAAAGATAATTCTTGGAGTAAAGCATTTTGAACCAAATCAATGGAAATGTTTTGTTCCTCTGAATGTGATTTGATTTTATCTGTAATTAAAGTTTTATCGTAGTTACTGTTACCTTTTGCAGAAATACTTGCTATTTGTTTCATTTAATATGTCTGTCAACTTTTTCTGACAAGTGACCACATGCAGATGATCATTTGGTGAAGTTAAAATGATTCCTATTCTGCCTTATCATGGTTGGAATTTTTCTAAAATACCTTGTAGGTAACCCAAAAAAAAAAAGATTCCTATTCTTTGCAACAAGCAGAGCTTATTGCGAAAGATTGATGTAAGATTATGGACAGGAAAGTTGCGTCAATCTTTAAAAATTAGATGCTATCATTCTCCATCGTATTCTTATGAACAATATAAATTATGTATAGGATATTGCCTATAGGTACTGGATTCTTTTGAGCTTGTAACGGCATGCTTGAAAAGTATGGTACATCTGTTGTCTTGTGCAGGTGCATGAACTTTATGGTTCATCTGTTGTCTTGTGCAGGTGCATGAACTTGCCTTTCATTGTAAGTGTATGGCTCTACATGTGAATGTTTAGCCCAACTGCTTAGATTTAGTGGCTCTGCGTTACAATAAAGTAACAGAAGTGCATGTTGGTTGGAACACCTCTGATGTTAATAAATATGAGGAGAAAGAAAACAATTGGATCATGTGCTCGTTCCCAATTTACAGTTCTTTACGTGGGTGCATTCATTGTATTAACCAAAATTAGCCTCTACAGAAACCATAAATGAAGATTGATGAAACCCCAAGGAAAAATGACGAATTTTCGCAACTGAATTGACTTTGGTAAACTGCTGCCATGTAACTTTTGATTTGTTGAAGTTAGCTTGAGTATTTCAAAATGCAGAAAGGGATATGTTCCATTTTCCTTGCGTCTTGCTCCTCTCTGGATTGCACGAGTAGAAGAAATGTATACTGATGAGCAAATTTGTGTGTGCAAGACACTTGCTATCTTTAGTGTAAGTGTTCGAAACAGAAGCTTGGCTTCATGATCATCTAATGGGAGCTAAGAGAGACGGATATGGAAAAAGCTTGCATATAGAAGATGGGATAATGGAAGCTGCATATGGCTTTATTTATTGGTGACAACGAGCTGGGCTGAGGCCTAATCTCGTAAGACCCGAACCTAATCAAATTAAGTTTAGCTTATTAGTGTGGCGGTTTTACACACCACATTGGGGATGAATCTCCGCATATTGTTGAACTCTAGGGCCTCCACTCAGGTCTCTCTCTGGCCTGAGTTAGGGGGTACCGTCGAACTGGATTCTCTCGAAATGATTAATCTCCTTTCTTCTTCCCGGCCTGATCTTATTGACCATTTTTTTTTGTTGACAGGTATCTGGGATTTTTTACAACGTGATTGAGCCCTCCACCTCCAGCACGTGCCGCAGGAAGGGAACCAATATGCGGACTACTTGGCCTCCCTCGCCTTTCGTACTGGCCCAGGGCTACATTTTCTACCGGAACTTCCAGTGTCTCTTTTGCCGATCCTCCTCCAGGACAGCCAGGACACCCAGTATCGTCGAGCTATCGGATAGCTACTTTTTGTCTTTCCCTTGTATACAATATATATATATATATATTGATGGTTGTCGAATTCACCAAAAATAAATCCCAAAAATCAAACGAAAATAAATTGTGCACAGTGGTAATGGGGTTGATCCACAGAGAATGAAATAAATTGATTCTATTCAAATGTCAAAGAACGAGTGAAATTAATTAAAAAGGAAGTTTTGGGGTTTTCCACTAAACTACTAATTAATCTAACCACTAATAAATGATTAACGCAATTGATATCAAATAAAATAACAACTATGATTAAACTAGCAAAGAACATAGATAAAATTGATTAATTCAAATAACGACAACTAGCTAGAAAATTCCTAATTATTATGCATAGACCTCGATCATCGACTCAAATATTTTCTTTGGTTTAATAATAGGTTAGCTA
>JANIJH010000224.1:6220027-6234499 GCA_024520975.1 Erythroxylum areolatum | reverse complement strand
CTTTCGCCTTATGTCTCCGCTTCGGATTCATTCGCTTTGTGTTTCGCTTATGTTTGGCCCACTTTGGGTTTTGCGATCCATATGATTCGTTCCGCCACTTTACTTTTGTTTCGTTTTCTGTTTTTTCGGGTTGGGATCCGGTTTTGAGATCAGGTCTCAACAACACTACTAGAACGTGTTTAAAGACAATATCATTACACCTTCGATAGAGCTCCTTCAAGTAGGTGTGAGTGCTTGGTCCTCTACGTTAATAGGTTTTTTCTAGTCTAAACGACTTGCATTTCCAGTTGTTAATGCATGGGCAAAAGCACGTTGGAGCCAAAAAGGACTGGAACGGGTAATGTTAATAGAGGATGGTGTTTTTTTAATTCAAATTCTCTGAAGCCTCCAACTTAAATGAATTAATTGAAATGGGACCTTGGCACATCAGGGATCAATCAATGTTCCTACAAAAGTGGAGATCAGGCATGGAGTTCAATTAGGATACCATAGATGTGCTTCCAATTTGGGTGCAATTCCACATGCTACTATTAGAGTTCTAGACAATTGAAAGGTTGAGTTTTCTCGCTAGCTCCCTAGGAAAACATGTTTGCATGGATTCCTAAACGGTACGAATGGAGAGGATCAGCTATGCTAAGGTATGTATTGAAATACCTAAAGCATCACCATTGCCTGATCAATTACCTCTTATGCGTATGACTAATACTGGTGAACTTGAGCAAACAATTGTGAATATCTCCTACCCGTGGCAACCGAATAAATCCTCTCAGAAATGGACCCCCACTGGTCGAACTTTCCAATCAATTTGACATGATGAATTAATGACGAGTGCTTGGAATGGTTCATTGTGAGCAAATAGTTAATGAAGTTATTATTATTTGCGATGAACAGCATATAATGTCTGTTAGTATGCATAAATCGCAGAATCTGGTTAGGGTGACAAACTCTTTACAGTTGGTTATTGAAAAGGAAGGAAAGGATGATAAAGGTACTGATATTTCTACCCCCTCTAAGAACCGGACAGTACAAATAGCAGAGATTATTTCCTCCCCTGAGCATAAAACAGTGGTGCCCAAAGGTGATAGAACAATGGTGGCAATCAGTTGTAGCACAAAACAGGTAGATGCAGATATTGACAAAATTATGAAGTAGCAATCAAATGGTCTTCAATTGGTTGGATTGAGGAATAAACAAGTTGACAAATACATTTCCCAAAAAAAGATAACTCTTGACAAATCCAATGCTAATGAGGAGAATCTAGACTATGAAACGAATGGTTTCACCTCCCAATATTTGCAGCACTGTCAGAGAAATTGGGCCAACATGCTATCTCCACTCGCAAGTGTTGGGCTAATTGATAATCAAGGGACAGGGGACATCGAACAAACAGAGGACAATGATACCCCACTAGCAATGTCCTTATTTTCTAATTATTTATGGATATATTATCTACATGATACACATTCAACATTAAAATAACATTATCTACAAGATTATATCATATCATATTATCCAATACATTATTTTAATTTTTTTATGAACATCAAGATTAAGACCAATGTTAATTTATATTAATCTTTGCACACCTTTAAGCTATTTATTAGTGTGTAAAAATATTAAGAGAACTAAGGCATCAACCACCACTTTGACTTGGTTAATTGGAAAAGTGTTCATGTCAACTTGGCAATTTAATGAAGCAATTCCAGTTTTAACTAGAACTGGAAAAGAAATAGAAGGAAAAACAACATAAGTGTATTGTCAACGGATTGATTGGCTAACAAACCACCATGATTTGCTTCAACATGCAAACTAAGTAGGTGAACAATCTTTGTCGTTTACTGTGAAGCCAAGTAGAGTAATAAGCAAGTGGAATACACTACATGAAAATCCACTCTGAGTATTAACCGAACTAAATTATGATTAATTAGTGATTTAAGACTATTCCAAATCACATTTGTAAATTTTAATATATTTTAGATTGAATTGAGTTCAAAGTCTCCTCCCTACCTCTAGATTCATCGCTTAGACCACTTGGAGAGTAAATCAATGGGCGTGGATTGCTTGCACGGCACTAAATGGACCAGCGCATATGTGACAAGTTGCCAAGTCTATGGTTGATTGAGAGAGAATTCACGAGCCAAGTGTGAGCGAGAAGACCAGTAAGAGTTCGCGAGTGAAAAGAGTGGCCTCAAAGCTTAATCCACTGAGGCAGGGTATGTCCTTGTCACTAGAAGCCCGTCCTTTTCTTTTCCATTTTCTTTCATTGAACAAAATAAATTTTCTTCTCTTTATCTCTAATAAAAAATCTATAAAATTGATATAACTATTAAATTATATTAACTTGGTTTGTATTAAGTGTATTATATACAACATCCAAAGTGATTCTCCTGTACGCATCAATACTGCCTTGCCTACTTAAAAGACTTGGCTACTATCAGTTGCTGCAAGTGTATGCAACCACTCATTTCACTACTCACTCACTAGTGTACATCTTTCAACCTCCAAAAGGTGGCATTCAATAGGGATTCCGAGTTTTGGCACGTAAGTGATTGAGATTTTATTTCGATTTCTTTTCAATGGTCTGTGTTTGCTTCAACCATTTCCAGTCACGAACCACCACTCACGTCCATACCTATCTTTTTATCTTCAATTTTATCTCTTTTGGAGAAGATGGAGCTTACTATTTTTCACACCATCGACCACCTTATTATTAACGGTACAGGTAAAGAGAGAAGAAAAGCGAGAAGCATTTTTTACTTTTGGTATAAACTCCACTACAAATTCTGCTTCCAAGTGTTAATCCTATAAAAATTGAACCCTGAAGAAGAAACATCGCCTGTCAAAAGGAAAACATGTTTAATACTGCAGGCTTTTTAATCGGACTTGTACCTCAATTTTGCAATTTATATCTCTTGTTAATTTTCTTAAATTTATCATATGCTGCTTCACACGACAAAGCAAAAAGTAAATATAAAAGCAAAAGAATAGGCCTGTTTGCAATATATAAGTGTGAGGTTATTAATTAGTTGTTGCAAGTAACAAAAGAGCATACCATCATGATTTTGTGGCTCAAAACGCCTCTCTGTTTGTTCTTGTATCACCACTAGTCCACTGCTACTGCTTCAGTGTGTTGCTCAACCTGAGGTCAGAGGCCGCATCCTTTACCTCTCTCCATCACTAAATGCTGATCTTTTCTGTAGTGCCGCAAAAATGTAGGCAAGTGGAGAAAAAGCTTAAAGTAATTTGTAGACTTTTTTAGTATTATATTAATTTTAATTTATTTAGACTTTTGCTCGATTGTATCGATCGGTTTCCTTCGATATAAGGGAAGGTTTTACTTCAATTTTATATGCTTCAATTTGTTTAATTTAATGGGTGTTGTTTTAGTTAATAATCTTCTGACTTTTACATTTATATTTTATGACAACTTAATTTTAAATTGTGAGAATATTCGTATAGACTAAGCAACACATGATGAAGTCTATGTCAAATAATTTTGATGACTTTCCTATATTTAATAAAAAGAGTTTGTATCTTTTCACAAAATATGATTTCTTTTTCATTCAGATTTTTTTAAAAAAAATCAAACTACAAAAAAAAGTTACCTATTATGTAACGTACCAATTAGTTAAGGTCCTGAGTCTTAATTAATCAATGAAACTCTTAAAGTCCTCATCTAGCTGAAGAAAATAAGGCCATTCCTATATTCAATCATTGGATTTTGTCTAGTAATTGAATGTTATTAATTACCTCATAAGTGTTTCAGTGATCCCAGAAGGCATCTTCAAAAACCACAGTACATTAGTTTCCTTATGCACCCATCATACCTAACTGATCGGTTTAAGAAAAGAAAGTACATTGTATTTTACCCATTTCCATGTCTAGCCAATGTCATTACTTACTAGGCTGAAACTAACATATTATACACTAGAAATCATACAAAAGGAAAAGGGGGTCAACGTTACATCAACTGCTTGATTATGGATAGCGTTAAGATGACTTTAAGCTTGGATGTACCCTTACCATGCTAACTTTTGTAATATGTATTATTATTGGAACTGAATTTCTTCTGGTGAGTATGAAATTGACTTCAAACTTAACTGGTTACTTAAATGTTAATTAAAGTATATTAATATTCGATTAATCAAGAAATCTTATAGAAAAGAAAAGTAAACTTACATATGTGTACAACTTATAAATGTATGGGACGATTTAGAATCCTGAACTTGATTATGATTAAGTCCGATGTATATGTAATGCTGCTTATATAGCCACAAAGACTTAGATACTTTTCTTGACCTTTTAGGTATATGAACTAGAAGAATTTTAAGTTGTTCATGGTGCAAACTATTTGATGTAAAAATAACCAAAAAAAAGAAGAAGAAGAAGATTAGTTATCACATACTTGTAAGGTATACATATATGCCCTCCTTAACTGATCACACACTAAAGTACCTTTCTTTACTTGCAGGTTTAGGCACTTGTACTTACTCTAAATCCCTATTCTCACAAGCTTTACATGAAAGGGAAAAAAATAGAATTATATGTTTTGTATACGCTGCAGAGAAAAAGGAGATCGTGGGTTTGCTTAAAAGCTACACGAATCACTCCAAAAAAAAAAAAAAGTAATTATATATATATGGTATAGTGTTGGCCTCCGGTACTTTACTTGAAGAAGAGATGGAGTGTTTGAGGTTAGCATGTTTTTAACGTGCCACACAACCCTTTTGCTTTTCTGTGGGTTTGTGTATATTCGTGACTTTGGTTGGCGTACAGTGCGAAAAAGCTATCCTCAAACTCACTCCTAACGTTAATACCCACTTTCTTTCTAACTAACCTAAGTCCACTTTTGCTCCTTCTCATCATTTCCATCTATGTCAGTTACTATAATACAATGCTCTATGGCTTTAATACGTTTTGAAGCGTAAATGCTTCACGAAATTTTGATTCTTCGTGGAGAAACAAAAAAAAAAAAAAAAAAGGAGTTCTAATTTTCTGTATTAAAATTATCATAGGTCTTGGCAAATACTTCAATAAAAAAGAATAAATTAATAAGACATGTTACAATGTTTCTATCAACATTGTAACTTGATTAATTAGTCGGGCCATCATCTGATAAGTTATGTCCTTTTCGAGAAATAGTTAATTTTGTTAAAAATGGAATTGATGAGAAATGAAATTAGACAGTGATTATTTTATTTAGTCCTTAGTATAGTCAATGTACATCACCTTCTACATTTCTCCAAATTGAAAAAGACGCGATCTTATCTTTAAACTTCTATTTTGTTACCAAATCAACTAATAATAATAATAATGTCATTTTTTTAAGTAATACATCCATGTTTAATCACAAAAAAGCACTTTAAAAATCCATTCCATCTCTATTTTTTGGCTAAACTACTCATTTATTTCCTAATTAACCCTTGATAGTTCCAAGGTGGAAGAGTCAAAAGAAGGAATGGTAAAACCATTTATTGGTCACTATTCACGGGCGGCTTTCGGGTATTTGAAGGTTGGAGAAAAACGACACGTACTGCTTTTCTTTCTACATATTTCTCTGACTATCCATTCCCTATGTGTATATATATAAACATAACCTACTACTATTACTCCTGTGCTTGCTAGCTTCTCTTCCCACTCTCTATTACGCGTTTCCTATTCCCTTTGCTCTTTATTTGTCTTACACTTTGTTAGGTCACTTGTTCACATCTCTTACTTCCATTTAGTTCCAAATATACATCTCAAAGGTCCTGTAGAGGAGAGAACTGGCCATGGAAACTCCAGAAGAGTTCATGGGGTCTAATGATCTCTCTCAGATCGTTAAGGGAAAACGCACCAAGCGTCAGAGATCTTCATCCCCGTATAAGACGGTGACCTCTAGCTCATCAAGTGGTTGTGGTGATGTTATTGGTCGTGAAGTTGTTGTGGAGGAGTTCTATGGCTCAATTTCCTCTGCTACAACAACTTCTGGTGATGACGTCTATGAAAGCACCGAAGAAGAAGAAGATATGGCGAACTGTTTGATTCTCTTGGCTCAAGGTGGTTTTCCAAAGCACGGTGAGAATAGTTCTGAAGAATCAGGAATGAAATTAAATACTCGAACCTTCTCCGATATGATCACAGCACCGACTGTTACTAAGACAGGTTTCTATGTTTACGAGTGCAAAACCTGTAACCGAAGTTTTCCTTCTTTCCAAGCATTAGGTGGTCACAGAGCAAGTCACAAAAAGCCTAAGGCCACAGTTGAAGAGAAGAAGACCTTAATTGTGACATCAATGGACGACCACGATGATTTTCGCCAGTTCAATAAAAGCAGCCCAGATCTGCTTTCTCCGCCATTGACCCACACCAATAACGTTAGTAGCAACAAGGGTTCTCTAGAAAACTGTAGGACCAAGATTCACGAGTGTTCAATTTGTGGTTCAGAGTTCACCTCCGGTCAAGCTCTTGGTGGTCACATGAGAAGGCATAGAGCGAACACAGGCACTCTTCAGGTGGCAACAAATACCGATACAAGTAACAACTTTCAGTCTAGAGTTGTTGGGGAAATCAAACCTAGAAATATTTTGCCGTTGGATCTTAATCTTCCGGCACCAGAAGACGACCACCACCACCACCCTGAACCATCGAAGTTCCAATTCTCGTCAACTAAACAAGCTCTGGTGTTTCCTGCTCCAGCCTTGGTGGACTGCCATTACTGAATTCATTCCTAACATATAACAAAAGTTGATGATGATCCATGTGAAATACAATTAGCATTTTATAATCAAGTACTATTGAGAATTGTTAATTCTTTCAATTCTTTTTTTAAATTGATCATCTAGACTACTAGTTCAAGTTGAATACTTTGAGTAAGCTGTTAGTGTTGATGTTTGCCTTTCATTCACGAAAAGTGAGTGATGAGAGCATCTCTTCTTTTATATATACAATAAAAGAAAGAAAATAGTTAGATATATCTCTTATTCGAAGGAAGGGTTTGATGTGCAACTGGTAAGAGGTAGAGAAATAGAAAAGCATGAAGTGGCATATGGAATGGTTGTGGTGGTGCCAAACCCTAGCCATCACCGCAACCACAAAAATCAAAAGTCGTGGATTAGGTTCTTTCTTGTTAGTTTTTGGCTACCAGAAAACGTACAAAGTAAAGCTTTTAAAAATTAAAACCAATAAAATAAGTTTCTCTATTTCTAAATTAAAATTATATATATATATATGGATAGCAAGCTAAGTTGGTAACTGCCCTTAGGCCATATCTATCCACCTACGTTAGTCCCATTTTTTATTATAATCAATCTGTATTTAATTAAGTCTACCTTACTTTCAGTTCTTCTTAGCTAAATCGTTACACCTAATTAACCAACTGTACTATCTTCACTTAATTTGGAAGTTACTTAACTGAAATCGGGACAAACTCAATGGGTCCATGGCATTGCCCATTGTGTTCACAAGAGAGATACAGCTAACTCTTTCGAACCACATGTATAACTGTTCATATAGGAGTAGGAGATATCACTTTTCAATTGAATACATATTAATTATAAGGTCCATATTGCAAAGCATATGTGATGCCACCCACGTTCATACCAAAGCTGTTTTTAATTGGATTAGGACAATTAACTTTCTTAGGCATCTTCATGTAGTAATTTTAGCATTATTTGAAGGGATAGACTGATAATTCGGGATGGGTATGCTGTAAAGGACTCGTTTAATCTCCGTTAATATTCACTTTATAACTTAATACTCGTAACAACATAGGAGTTTGTTATGTACACGTTTAGTTGAATGCTGCTAATAAGGCATGTGGATGAGTAAGATGTCTAAATACATACACATATCATATCATCATAAACATCAGCACATGTAGTGAGGGATTTATATATTTTCCAATTTATTATTCTCCTATAGTTTTATATCAAAAGAAGGAGCTAACAAGTAACAGTAGTGCATGAATAATTTAATGTTTGTTAGGCTTCTTTACAAAAGGTTCTTGGCCATTCAACTACTTTAAGAGATATGTGATTTGCTAACCATAGAAAAAACTGTCTTGATTGATGTTTTAATTATATTTACTTTATTATTTATTGCATTAATCATGAATTCGCATTGTAAGGTTAAACATATCTTTATTAGCAGTGACAAAGATGTCTTTATTAGCATACAATTAATGACGTTCTCCTAATCTTTGTAAAACAATTATCTAATGTATTTTAAATGTATATTAAATAAAATCTAAAAAGAATAATTCGGTAGCTAAGAAGATCTCGTGACTGGCTTTGCTTAACTTGCATCATCATATTTAGCATATGGTTAACTGTTATGTGATAGAGACAAATTCGTTGTCACGATTCATACACCTTGCTACGTCCTGCTTTAATTGATCTTTCCCAAATGACCAAACTACAAACCTTAAAGCAAATTACGCCGGGTCACACACGATACCCCGTCAGATCTTGACCTAATTAGGCCTTATCACCATATTTTTCTGGTATTTGGGGTGCTTTTCTTGTGAAATATTCACTATTCAGCGTAGAATACGGTCCACAAATTCAATTCTTCATTTCAAATTGGATTTCTCTAGTTTCGATCCCAAATGTGCAAAAGAGAAAGCACGAGAAAACTGTGGAGACTACACTCCAAGTGGGTCACAAAGTAAAAATTTACTGGAACTATCTTTCAGCAGAATAGTTAAAATTAATAATGCATTGTGGCTCTAAATAATAAGTATACAGTGAAAAAACAAAAGGCAGAGAAAGAGAAAGAGAGACCCCACCTCCAACATTTGCCCTCCTCAGATATGGATAAACATAATCGGTGGCTGAATAACAAAAGATGCTTTACATGTGGTGGAACTTAGGCTACGCTGAAATGGGCATGAGGAAAGGAACTTCTAGTTTGGTCTTTCTTTTGCATGAATGTGATATGGAAAGAGAGTTCCATTCTCGTGTTAAATGGCAACATACAAGACTAGTGCTTAATGATATGATATGTCAAAATGATTCTGTTCTTTTTTGTTATTATTTTACTTCTTTGATAAGAGAATTATCCGAATATATAAATCCAAAATATGATCTTATAGCATTTCCTTTTGTTTAAGTTTAATTTTGGTGGCTGTAGTGTACTGTGCCTTGGAGGAGTTTGAACGAGGTTGCGTGACTTAGCCTTTCAGAGCCAAGTTTTAAAAGACGTATGAAACACATAGATCTTGACTTTTGGGAGCGTTCACGTCAATTATTTTGCAAGATTTGTCCTGCAAGTGGCACTTTGGTGAACTCATTCGAGGATTGCGGACGAAAGTTTTAGTTAACAGCCCTAAAATAAGTCCAACTGAAAATAATACATGATTAGATAAAAGAGTATTTAAACAAATTACAAAAGCTATCTTAGCTCAAAATGGTCATCAGGTTGCTGTGGTGTAGTGGTTATCACGTTAGTCTTACACACTAAAGGTCCCCAGTTCGATCCTGGGCAGCAACAGTGTTCGATAGTTGTCTTTTTTGAATAAATTATTAGCCCTAGTGTTTAGGGCAGAAATTTGATAATGTCAATAAATTAAAATGATATTTAGAGACACTTTTTAGAATTTAGCCACTCATCTTTTTTAGAATTTAGAAGTTTTAGCTGAAAGTTTATGATTTCTTAAATATTTTTATATCAACATTATGGTATTAATTATTGGTCAACAAATTAAATTGCAAACGATGATTAAATTAGTCTGATTAATTGATTTAATTATAAAAATTTTAAACCACTTTATTTTTTATTTAATTTTTAATTTTTTAAATTTACTTTAATAATTTTTTTATTAAAAACCAATCAGTTCATTAATTAATCAATTGATTTTGTAAATTAATTAATTTTTATTTAATAATTTTATAATTTAAATTTAAATTTATTGATAATAAAGACCATTTTCTTTATTTATATTTTAAAATTTTATTTTATTTAATCTTTAACTAATTTTGATAACGAATATTAATCAAAAATTTTAAATTATAAAACTCTCATATTAGTGATTTAATTTAGTACAAATTTTAGAAAATTGATTGCAACATTTATAGTTATCTATGAAAACCAGAAATAGCCCTTTATCCCGCAATACTACCGACTGTAGCGTCCGTATGTTCGATCAGGGGCGGCCAGCATGAGAATGAGGTGGTTGACAACTTGCCATGGAATACTGTTTTCGGATTTAGCGTAGGTCGACTATACTTGATGACGATGATATTGATAAACGAGGAGCCTTCAGTATTTTCACTATTTTTAATTAAATTTTCTAATATTAATAAATACGTATAATTATAAAATATTTCCAAGAAGAGTAAAGTCTGAATATAAAATTAACACCTTTTGTTTTTTTAATATGGAATCCACTATTATAAAAATCACTTTAAGCATACATAATTACTTTTTGATATTATATTTAAATATTTAAATTTATCACTTGTGTTTTCATAATTTAATACTACTTTTTAGAAAATAAAATTTAGTTTTATCACATCTAATTTATTTATACTTATATTATAAAGAATTGATAACGACAAAATTAAATAAAGTGAATAAAGATATGTGATAGAAATAGATTAATATAACATATAATTTTATACTTATTAATTTAATAAATTTTCACTGTATAATTAATTAATATTTATCATTAGTTTATGCAAAATTACGAATTTTGTAATCATCTAAAACAGTAAAAATAAAAACTAGAGTATTTTTCACAATTTTCAAGTAAGTTGTTTTTTCTAATTTTTAATTAATTTTTTTGAACTAAAATTAAAAAAAACTTATTAATAATACATTTGACATTACAAATAAATTAATTTAAATACTATATACACGAATATTATGATGATACGACACGTCCTCATAATATTTGTAATATAATATTGTGCCAATATATATTGATTAGAAAATTATTAATATTATAGGATTTTGTTAAAAAAGTTAATAAAGATACAGATACTTGATTAATAAATTAAAAGTCAAAAGGTCTAAATGAGCTCTAAAGTTCACGTAGACCCTAATATTTTATGATATTTAAATTAAATCTTAATATTTGTAAAATATTCAAAAAGAACTTTAATATTTTATGGTATTCAAATTGAATCTTAACAACGTTTGTAAAATGTTCAAAACCCTAATATTAAAAAAAAGGTCAAATTGAACCTCAAAATGGACAACACATTTTTTATTTTTTAATTGTTGGCCCACCGAAAGTTGATCTCACCTCCAGCTTTAACGCTATGTTTTAGGTCGGTTTATGAGTTTTGTTAGAGGTGGGAAGTTAAACGCTGCGTTTAGTGTTGCTCATTGCAGGGGAGGAGACAATGTATGTGAACTTGAACTGGAAGCGGGTCCCACCTTGGTGCAACATGTAGGGATGTGGAAGATATGGAAGGGCCATGTACCAGGGCATTTGAATTGTTCAGTACCTTCCGGATAGGAAATTGGAGAAAGCAGGTCAGTCAGGCGTCGGAAAGCCAAAAGATGAGAAGCTGCCCTCAGAGCACTTGATCTTTCTTTTAGCTTACCCAATGTTCTGTTGCCTGTTGGTGCTTCTAGAGAGACAGCCTAGACCCTGGCTCTCCAAGCAGAAGTATTCAATCATTGAGCACGTTTCAGTCGAATTCTGATGGATTCACTGCATTGATGTCTTTTTTCCGTTCTCAGTCTTTTTTGCTCAATCCAAGCTATTCTCATGTTATAAATAGAAAATTAAAGAAAACGTTGTTCAAAATAAGAAGCAGAGGATACAGAGAAAGCAGAGGACTTGACTTTTATGCATATTTCACTGATAAACAAACAACCTATAAATAGGCTAATACATAACTGAAAGCAACATGAAAATAGGCACTATCCCACGTCAAAAAGAAACTCCTTTAACTAGGTAAACAAACTTATAAAAAAGTAGGAAAACCCGTGCGTAAATTATTAAATTTCATCAACAATCCCTCCCTTAAAATTGATATTCCAGACATAACATTCAGTTTAATAAGAGTTAAACTTTGAAGCTCCGTATGCAGATTCCAAGTAGCTTCCTAAGCTTCTGAAACGCATGAAACTTGAGATGCTTAGTTAGAATGTCAGTAATCTGATCTTCACTTCTGCAGTAAATAAGATTAATGACTCCATCATTTGTGAGATCCCTCAAGAAATGATACTTCACATCTATATGTTTGTTTCGACCATGTAAAACTAGATTTTTTGAAAGCTTTATTGCTGAACTGTTGTCACAATAAATTTGAGTAGGTCCATCCTCCTTGAAATGCAACTCTTTAAGAATCTTCTTTAGCCAAATAGCTTGACAAGCACAAGCTGTTGCGGAAACAAATTCAGCTTCCGTGGATGATAATGTGACAATAGGTTGCTTCTTTGATGACCATGAAACAGCTCCTACCCCCATCATGAAAACATACCCAGATGTGTTTTTTCGATCATCTGAATCTCCAGCATAATCACTATCTGTAAAGTCAAGCAGATCTGACTTTTCTCCATTCTTGTATAACAACCCAAACTCCTTAGTACCTTGCAAGTACTGGAGAATTCTTTTTACAGCCAAGAGATGAATCTATGTAGGACATTCTATGTACCTGCTAATCACACTTACAGCATGCATTATATCTGGTTTTATTGTTGTCAAATACATTAAACTCCCAACTATTTGTTTGTAAAGAGTGTCGTCAACCTTCTTTCCTCCATTGTCTTTGTTTATCTTCACACCAAACTCAGATGGAGTATTTATAGGATTACAATCCTTCATCTGAAACCTGTCCAAAATTTCTTGCAAATACTTTTTTTGAGAAATAAAAATTTCAGTAGAGGACTGCACCACTTCAATGCCAAGAAAGTAATGCATCTTACCAAGATCAGACATCTCAAATTCAGCCATCATGGATTTCTTAAAACTTCCAAACATGGCTGTATTATTTCCAGTGTAGATTAAATCATCTACATATAAGCAAACAATGAGCATTTTCCCTCCATTCTCATTCTTTATAAAAAGTGTATGTTCATAAGGGCATTTTTGAAATCCTTCCTTCAAAAAATAAGTTTCTATACGATTATACTAAGCCCGTGGAGCTTGTTTTAATCCATACAGAGCTTTTTTTAACTTATACACTTTATGCTCATTGCCAAGTTTCACATAACCAAGAGGTTGATCGATAAATACCTCTTCTTTCAAATCTCCATGGAGAAATGCTGATTTCACATCTAACTGAAAAATAGGCCATGAGCTTTGAGCTGCCATTGCAATCACCAATCTGATTGTATCATGCCTTGCAACCGGAGCAAAAACTTCTTTATAATCAACACCAAACTTCTACTTGTAGCCCATAGCCACCAAGCGCGCCTTGTACTTTTCAACTTCACCATTTTCCTTCAACTTTGTCTTATAAACCCACTTTACACCAATTGTCTTATGCCCTTTTGGAAGATCACACACCTCTCATGTATCATTTCTTTCAATGGCTGTAATTTCAGCATCCATAGCCTTTCTCCATTTTGGTTATTTGACAGCCACTTCAAAGATGGTAGGATCGCAATATGAAAACAGAGCAAAATGTGTAAGTGGGTCATCACTTTGGTCAACTCCAGTTACCTCATAATTAGTCATCCATACTGGTCTTCTTTGAACACATTGAGGTCTTTGTGATTCAGCTACAGGTGAGCATTGATCAACTGTTGGAACATTTTGAGTGATTTCCTCTTCTTGCTCATTCTCTATAGGCTGCTGCCCTTTCTCATCATCGTCAAAATATGCTATAATATTTTCTTTAACACCATTACCATTCCATGACCATGTGCCTTTTTCATCAAATACCACATCACAGATAATGATAATTTTCATGGTGCTAGGATTGTCTAGTTTTTAAGCTTTTGACTGGTCACTAACACCAAGAAAAATGCATTTTTCTCCCTTCTTATCTAACTTCCTCCTCTTCTCATTTGGAATATAGGCATAGGCAATACACCAAAAAATTCAGAAATGATCTATAGCAGGATTCCTTCCTCTTCATGCTTCTTTTGGTGTCAGATTTTGAACAACAAGTGTGGGATTTCTATTCAATATATGAATGCTCCAGTTTACCGCCTCAAGCCATAAACTTTTTAGAATGCCATTTGTTGTCAAAAGGCTTCGCACCACATTCAAAATAGTGTCGTTCTTCCTTTTGCATAGACCATTCTGTTGGGGTGTATAAGCTATTATAAGTTGCCTCTTGATTTTATGGTTCTCACAGAAAATCACAAATTAAAGTGAGTTATATTCTCCACGTCGATCTGTGTGAAGAACTTTTATTGGGTTGCCAACTTCTTTCTCAATAAGTGCTTTATAGCTTTTAAAGGCTACAAAAGCTTCAGATTTTTCTTGCAAAAAATAAACCCATATCTTACAACTATAATCATCAATGAAGGTAATTATATATCTTTTACCTCCATTAGAATGTGGTGTTATTGGACCGCAAATGTCGG
>JANIJH010000224.1:6202947-6218343 GCA_024520975.1 Erythroxylum areolatum | reverse complement strand
TGAAGGTAATTATATATCTTTTACCTCCATTAGAATGTGGTGTTATTGGACCGCAAATGTTGGAATGAACAACGTCCAATGCCTTCTTTGCTCTCCAAGATTTTCCTTGTGGGAACTGATTTCAGTGTTGTTTGCTAACAACACATTCTTCACAAACTTCAGAAGGAGCTGCAATTTAAGGAAGACCCATCACCATGTTCTTCTGTTGTAGTATTGACGAAAAAATTCAAATGCCCATAGCAAAAGTGCCATAGCCATGCCTCATCTTTCAATTTTGCTGAAAAACACGAATGAGCTATATTGTGGAGATAAAGTGGGAACATACGATTCGTCGTCATGTTAACTTGAGCAATCAAGCCCAAATTTGCATCTTGAATCTGACATACTCCATCTTTGATAAAAATTTCGTATCCTTTTTCTTGTAATTGACCCACACTAAGCAAGTTGGTCTTTAAATCTGGCACAAAAAAAAACATTAGCGATAGTATGAAAGGAATTTCCTTTTGTTTGGACTCTTACCTTTCCTTTTCCCATAACATAAATTGTGGAGTTGTCACCAAACTTAACAGAGCTACGAAAGGATTCATCCAAGTCAGAAAATGCTTCCTTCTCTCCAAATATGTGGTTGCTGCAGCTAGTGTCTAAATACCACATGTTTTGTTGAGTTTCTTCCTTCACATGACACACCATCAAAAGAGACACCTCTTCTTCCTTTGTTGCAAAGTTAGTTTGATCTCCGCTTTGTTTATTCAAATTAGTTCGACATTCTGATTGATAATGGCCATACCTATGACATCTGTAACATTCAACATTGGACTTGTCTACTGACTTTGATCTATAAGTTGTTGAGTGGTGGCCTCCATGTCCTCTACTTCTTCCTTGAAATTGACTCTCATGATTTTGATGATGATTTTGTTGCTGGTTCCCATGATTGTTGTTGTTTATGCCTCCTCTACCTCGTCCTCTGCCTCATTCTCTTCCTTGTCCTCTATCAGCTCTACTAAGTGTAGACTGATTTTCAAATAAGGCCTTCAATACTTGTTCTTTTTTTTTCTTCTTTTTCTTGCTGGTTAATTTTTTGCTCATGAACTAACAAAGAATTTGAAAGTAAACTAACATCATTAGCTTCTTCTATAGAACAGACAACAAAATTAAAGTTTGGTGTCATGGATCGAAGAATTTTCTCGACAATGAGAACATCCTCTGTCTTGTCGCCATGGATCCGCATCTTGATAACGATTACCATCGGTCTTGAAAAATAGTTTGTAACTGATTCTCCTGACTTCATTCGAAGCATTTTGAACTTCGAACGTATTGCTTGAAGCTACTACCTTTTAGCCCTTGTCATACCTTGGTACTTCTTCTTTATGGAATCCTAAATATGCTTGACAGTATCCTTGCAAATAATGGTTTCCAAAATTGAGTGATCAGTAGCTTGAAAGAGATAATTCTTTGCTTTAAGATCCTTCAACCCTTCAAGCTCTGCCTTTTGCACATCTGTCAGCACATCACCTGCTACTAGTTCTGCTACCCAAAAACAACAACCGTCTAATATTCTTTGGACCTCAAGAAGTTTTCCATAAGCATGCTCCAATGGTCATAGCGACCATCAAAGCATGGAATTGCAGGCTATACAAAACTTTCAGAAGCCATTAGTTGAGTGATTGGCTCTGATACTACTGTTATAAATAGAAAATTAAAGAAAACGTTTTTCAAAATAGGAAGCAAAGGATATAGAGAAAGCAGAGGACTTGACTTTTCTGCATATTTCATTAATAAACAAACAGCCTACAAATAGGCTAATACATAACTGAAAGCAACATGAAAATAGGCATTATCCTACGTCAAAAAGAAACTTCTTTGACTAGGTAAACAAACTCACAAAAACTAGGACAACTCGTGTGCAAATTATTAAATTTCATCAACATCTCTTACACAAAATTCACTGGACATGGACAACTATGAACAATATGTTCATAGTCGCCCAATATTTAAGGAAATCGATCAAGCAACTTGCAAGGCATGGCTCATAGTGATTCCAAGACCAAGGATGTTCCCCCGTATCAAAGAACAATGATAAATGGAAATAGCTCCAGTCAACAGTCTCAAGCATTGCAGAATACATCAAATGGTCAAGGCTTGAATCCCAATGGACTTGAAAAACAATTGAGTTTTCATTAACAATTGATAGTTGGTCAAAGAAGGAATCATGAGGAGACCACATCTCTGTTGCAGAGCATGTTAGACTATTTAATGCCCCATGTGATTTATAGATTTGAGTCCCATGAAAAACACCCAAGATAATGGTTATTGGATATTAAATAATGGATCTCAAATGGGTCAAAGACGCTTTCCCTCTTTCTTCTAATAATGAACCAACATGATGGTTAGTGAACCAATATGATCGTTGGTGAAAGGATATATAAGTTTTAGAAAACTTATGAATTGGTATTCTGAACCATTGAAGAAACACTTTAAAGAAAGGAAGCAGAAAGGAAATAAATCAACATCTTACAAAATAATCATAGATAAAGGTACGATGTAAATAATTGTCGATCTATAAATTGTCTTACAATTGGTATCAGAGTCATGGGTGTTATATTATTGTTATCTGTCGTCCACTATAGTTGTTTGTTGTATTTGTAATGATAATGTTATACCCCGTAAATTGCTTGCTTTATTTTGATGATGATATGTAATGTGTATGGGTTAGAGTAAGTGAAATACACAGTAGAGAGAACCACAAATTACAAAAACGAAAGGTAAGGCTTACGATAGTTTTCGGTTGGAACAAAAACAAAACAACCATTTGATTTTGGTCTTCACTTCCCATAACGTCTCAATGATTTTGGCCTGAAATATTTAAGTTTTCTATTTCAAGGCCTGTAAAAGACATGTTTATGTTATGGGTTAGAGTGAGAATAAGACACGATAGAGAGAGAATCGACAATATAAAAAAAACCTAGGCGCTGATCCTTTGTGTCTTACTCTTATGTTGGCAAGAGATGCTCTGGGTAAGAAACAAATGGTTTTCGATATTATAAAAAATAAAACGAAAAAACGAAATCAACGTTGAGGAAGATAAGCATCCCCACATCATATGCCCAAAGGAGCAAACGCTGACGCATGAAAATGTCTTACTCCTTTGGCCAATTAATGCCTTTGGTCAATTAATTAATATTCGTGTTTCTTTGGACTTTTGAGCCATTAGTTGATTACATTGGGTTATTAAATGACTTTAAGCATAACTTTATGAATTTTTAATTCAAGTTATATTATGAATTTTTGATTATTAAATAATTAAATTATGGCCTTTGACCCTATATAAAACCATGTTTGTGATGGGTCGTAATTGATTGTTTAATTTATAATTGATTTTATTTATATGCATAAATGTTGCGCATATATTTTTTATGCATAATATAATTTTGAAAATTAGTGTCATATTATATGTTTTATTTGGTATTTTGAATATTTTATATTATGCAATGTTTATAATATAAATTTGGTATGATATTATGTTTTAATTGGTACTTTAACCATTTTATATTATGCAATGTTTGGAAATAAATTTTCCTATTATATGTTGAGTGTGATACATGACATTATGGAAGTTTATAATAATTTGTTAGTCACCAAAGTGACCAAACTAATTAAATTAAGTTTTGTCATGTATGATAATTGTCCAATTAAATGATTATTGCATGGAAAGCTTGTTAGTCACCAAAGTGGCCTAGCTTGAAAAATATTAATCATTTAATTGTGATTGTTTCAATTGTTTATTATGATATGATGCTAAAATGACGTAAAGGTTAAACTAAACAATTGAGATTATTAATTATAATGCTAGGAGGTCACCCAAAGGTGGACCATTGCTTATAATTAATGACATTAAAGGAACTTTATCAACATATTTGGTTAATATGATTATATATCCAAAGATAACATGCATATTGACTAGAATATGATTGATTGTCCATTGTAGTAAACTATATACATGCATTATAATAGGTTATTACTGTGTATTTAAATTTCACCCAAATGAGAATTTAAATGCATAATCAAAGTGTATTAGTTAGTTTGAATCCAGTTAGGTTTACTAAAAGCATTAATACGTGAGCTATATGTTGTATGTGCAGCATCTACCGATTTGTTCGCCTTAGGAAATGGGCTAATCAAGTTCAATGGTTTGAACTATACTGATTGGTCCGAACAAATCTTGTTCCAACTAGGTGTAATAGATTTGGACTTGGGCATAGTTTCATATGCAAGGCCCGCAGCCATAACTGGGACTAGTTCTGAAACTGACAAGTCTTATTATGAGGCTTGGTAATGGTCTAATAGGATAAGTTTGAATTTGATGAGAAAGACAATCGTAGAAAATGTGAAGCCATCAATTCCTAAAACGAATAATACAAAGGAGTTCATGTTAAAGCTTAAAGAATACTCCCAATCTGATATAACTGAAAAATCCATACTAGGGACTTTAATGAGTGAGCTGACAACCAAAAAGTTTAATTGGTTACATCCCATTTACGATCATATAACTCATATGTCAAACCTAGCTGCAAAGCTGAAATCCATGGGTATGGATGTGAGTGAGTCCTTTCTAGTACAGTTCATTATCAACTCCCTTCCTCTAGAGTTTGGCCAGTTCCAGGTGAATTATAACACCATTAAGAAAAAATGGAACCTTCAAGAAATAAAGGCCATGTTGGTTCAGGAGGAAGGGAGATTGAAGAAAATAAAGGAACACTCTGTTCATCTCATGTTTCATCAAGGAGCTAGTAGTAGCAAGAACAAACTAGGAAAGAAAGGCAAAGATAAGGACAAAGCTCTCAACAAAGTTAACGAGGGTCGATTCCATAAAGATAAGAGGTGTCACTTCAGCAAAAATTCTGGTCACTTCATGAAGGATTGTTCTAAAAGAAAGGCTTGGTTCGAAAAGAAAGGTACATACTATGTCTCAGTATGTTTTGAATCAAACCTTATTGAAATGCCTCATAATACCTGGTGGTTGCAACTACTTATGTGTCATATGTTAAACAAGGATTCCTTTCAATCCAGACCATAAACGAAACTGAAAAGTTCTTGTATATAGGAAATAGAATGAAGGCACAAATAGAGGGCATTGGGACATACAGATTGATCTTTGACACTGGGTGTCACCTAGATCTTAAAAATTGTCTTTATGTTCTTGACTGTGTTAGAAATTTAGTTTCTGCTGCAAAGTTGGATGATGACGGTTTTAACTTTAAGATTGAAAATAATGTGTTTTCTTTATATAAACACAAGTACTATTATGGTTCTAGTACTTTAATTGATTGTTTATATCGTTTCAACCTTGATGTTAATTTTACTGAATCTCTATTTCATGTTGACCACATTATAGGAAATAAACGTAGTGCATATAAGGACAATTATGCTTTTTGTGGCTAAAAGATTAGGTCATATATCCAACGAAAGGGTACACAGGTTAGTAAAAAATGAAATCTTACCTCAATTGGATTTTGTTGACTAGGATATATGTGTGGATTGTATTAAAGGTAAGCAAACCAAACATATATCAAAGTATCCAACCACAAGAAATAGAGAATTATTTGAATTAATACACATTGACATCTGTGGTTCTTTCGATGTTCATTCTTAAGGCAGCGAAAAATATTTCATTACCTTTATTGATGACTTCTTACAATATAGATATATATATATATCAGCTACATGAGAAGTCTCAATCTGTAAACATCTTAGAGGTGTTCGTTAATGAGATAGAAGGGCAGTTAGATAAAAAAGTAAAGATAGTGAGGTCTAATAGAGGTGGTGAATATTATGAAAATTTTGATGAAAATGGATAATATCTAGGTCTATTTGCAAAGTTTCTTGCAAGTCGAGGCATATGTGCGCAATACATAATGTTTGGTACACCGCAACAAAATGGTGTAGCTGAAGGCAGAATCGTACTCTTACAGATATGGTTAGGAGTATATTAAGTTATAGTACTGCACCTTTATCATTATAGATGCATGTGTTAAAGACTGTTGTGTATCTACTGAATAGGATTCCTAGTAAAGTAGTTCCTAAGACACCTTATGAACTGTGGACAGGAAGGAAACCTAAGTTACGACACCTTCATATTTGGGGTTGTCTAGCAGAAGTAAAGCTGTATAATCCACATGAAAAGAAGATTGATGCAAGAACCATTAGTGGTTATTTCATTAGCTATCTCGAAAGTTCAAAAGAGTATAGTTTTTACTGTCCTAATCATAGTATGAGAACAGTTGAGTCTGGTAATGCTCGGTTCATTAAGAATGGTCCAATTAGTGGGAGTGGAGAACAGCAAAAAATGGATAATCATGAAAGTCAAGTAGAAACTACTCCAAGTCAAGTAGATATTACGACATCAGACGTGATCCCACTGGTTGTTATTCCTCTTGTTCCATCACGAATACGCAACATACCGGAATAACAAATTAATGTTCCAATTTTACAAATTGAACATATTAATGAAGAACCAGCTAATAATGCTCAAGTTACAAATGATCAAGGGATGCCACAAGAAGTAGTATTACGAAGGTCTGTAAGGCAAAGAAGATTAGCTATTTCAAGTGACTATGAAATTTACTCACTTGAACATAAATGTGACTTGAGCATTGATCAGGATCCAGTCTCGTTCAAACAAGCCATGGAATTTAACAATTCTAAAAAATGGTTTAATACTATAAAAGAAGAGTTGAAATTAATGGATGACAACAAAGTCTGAAAATTAGTTAAGTTATCGAAAGGTACAAAGCAAGTAGATCTTTAAGACCAAACGTGACTCACAAGGTAACATTGAAAGGTATAAAGCCAGACTTGTTGCCAAAGGTTACACTCAAAAGGATGGTATTGACTATAAAGAGACCTCTCCAGTTTCAAAGAATGACTCTTTAAGAATTGTTATAGCCCTAGTGGCTCATTATGATTTAGAGCTTCACCAAATGGATGTAAAGACTGTTTTCTAAATGGTGACTTGGAAGAAGAAGTTTATATGGATCAACTGAAAGGTTTCGTGATCATAGGAAAGGAACAATTAGTGTGTAAATTAAAGAAGTCAATATATGGACTGAAGTAAGCTTCCCAACAATGGTATCTTAAGTTTAATGATATCATTATGTCTTATGGTTTTGTAGAAAACATCGTTGATCGATGTATCTATATGAAAGTTAGTAGGAGCAAGTTCATTATATTAGTCCTATATGTTGATGATATCCTTCCTGCTGCTAATAATATGATTTTGTTACATTATGTAAAGAATTTTCTTTCTAATAATTTTGAAATGAAAGATATAGGTGAGGCATCCTATGTGATAAGAATAGAAATATTCCGTGATAGATCAAAAGGATTATTAGGATTGTCTCAGAAAGGTTATATCAAGAAAGTATTAGAAAGATTTCAAATGGCAAAATACTCTGCAGGAATAGTTCCAATTCAGAAAGGGGACAAATTTAGACTAATGCAATGTCTACGAAATGATTTAGAACATAAGGAAATGGAGTCTATTCTTTATGCATCAGTAGTTGGGAGCCTAATGTATGCTCAAACGTGCACTCGGCTAGATATCAGTTTTGTTGTTGGAAGACTAGGCCGATATCAAAGTAATCCTGGAATGAACCACTAGAAAATTGCAAAGAAAGTCCTTAGATACTTACAAGGCACCAAGGACTATATGCTCATATATAAAAAATCAACCCATCTCGAAATGATAGGTTACTCGAATTCAAAGTATGTCAGTTGTGTAGACTTACAGAAATCTACATTTGGTTATATGTTCTTATTAGCTGGAGGAGCAATTTCATGGAAAAGTAAAAAGTAGTCCGTCATTGCTACTTCCACTATGGAGGCGAATTTGTGGCGTGCTTTGAGATCATGGTTAATGGATTGTGGTTATGGAACTTTATCTTAAGTCTTGGTCTTGTCGCAGTATTATCAAACTGTTAAGAATTTATTGTGATAATTCCGCAACCGTTCTCTTCTTTAAGAATGATAAGTATTCAAAGGGTGCTAAACACGTAGATTTGAAATACTTATCTGTGAAAGAAGAAGTGCAAAAACATAAAGTGTCAATTGAGCATATTGGTACCGATCTCATGATAGCGAATCGGTTAACTAAAGGCTTACTGCCCAAAACATTTATTGGTCATGTTGAACGGATGGGCTTGATAAATAAGTCCATGTTAGTATAGCATTCTGAAATGTATATATACATAAAATTGTCTTGCTCGATTTGTTATGACGCTTGTGAATTCAATTACAGCCATATGTTTTTGCTCAATTACTGGTTATCCATATTATGTTGTATATAATAATTATTATTTGTGAGATAACAATTACAGAATTACCCATTTAAAGTTTGTTGAGTTGAGTTGATTATGTGATACATGGAAGGAATCATGTTATATAACTTGTGACTGCCATAATCTCATCAACTTAATTCAATTAAGGATAACTTGATCGATTCCATGTATTGTGTCCACTTAAAGTTTCATTGTTAGAATCACCAAATCCTAATATGGACCAAGTGGGAGATTGGTAGAGTATTTAATGTCCCATGTGATTTATAGATTTGAGTCCCATGAAAAGCACCCAAGATAATGGTTATTAGGTATTAAATAATGGATCTCAAATAGGTCCCTCTTTCTTCCAATAATGAACCAATATGATGGTTGGTGAACCAACTTGACAGTTAGTGAACCAGTATGATGGTTTGTGAAAGGATATATAAGTTTTAGAAACCTTATGAATTGGTATTCTGAACCATTAAAGAAACACATTAAAGAAAGGAAGCAGAAAGGGAATAAATCAACATCTTACAAAATAATCATAGATACAGGTACGATGTAAATAATTGTCGATCCATAAATTGTCTTATAGAGCATAGGATCTCATGATAACAGTACAAACTATAGCTTCCAGAGAAAGAGAGCAATGATGGATAGGCATGGCAGTAGCTTAAATAGGAGTAATGGCCAGAAGGAACAAGAACAGTTTCTTATAGGTGGCTATGACTTTATGGAGATATCATTGGTAGAATAGTTTTTGAGCTCATACATGTAATGGCTAGGAAATTCCATGAAATGAGTGGGCAATCTTCATCATGTCTAGGAAAGCATTCGTGAGATCATGAAAACTGATAAACAAACGCAATTATTTGCAATTCAGAGAGCATGACAGAACAGGCCCGATTTAACTTTAGATGTATTGTTGAATTGCCATCGAAGTCAATTAGAAATCTTAATTGCTCTAAAAGTCGGTTTGCTCGAATATCTTAAGGTAGATAATAGTATTTCATCTTCTAATTTGGCTGAGGTATTTCTAAATTTAAGATGCAAAATCTTACTTTTCGGAGTCCTATTCCTGTGGATGAATGCAATTGCAAAGTTTGTGTGAAGAGGAACGACTTTTGCAGTGCTTGTATGTGTCTCGTCTGTTTAAATTTTGACATTGCATCTAAAACATGTAGTTGGATCGGTTGTGATGTTTGCCTTCTTTGATGCCATGCTGATTGTGTTTCGCGATAATCTTATATTCGAAATGGAAGAAGTGCGACCGGGGCACAAGGAACTACTGAGATGCAATCCCATTGTGTTGCCTATGATCATCCCTCTGAGATGTTTGGCTTTGTGAAGGAGGTCTTGTTGGACCCCGTATCTGGAGCCCAACCTCTTACTCTATAAAACTTGATCATATACCAAAGAAATGACATTAATCATTATCGGTTCATCTTCTTGCTCCGATGTCACAAGATTATGAAACTTGAAGTTTGGGCATAGTGGAAGCTAAAAAAAATCCTTCGAAGGCATGGCGGGTTTGTCGCGGTGAACATATGGGAGCAATTCCATATGCTCCCTTCAAGTGAAGTTCGTCGTGGCAAACTCTTGGAATCGCCGCGGCGAAGTCACCAAATCAAACATATAAAGACCCCTTGGACACTTACGCCGCGGCGAAAGTCTTGGCTTCGCCGTGGCGAAGTTGATAAAGATCACACCGAAATTTCCCTTCCATTTATCTTAACCTTACTTTTACTCTAAATTGTCCCAAATTTACTTCCTCTTATGCAACATCATTTATTCAACTACCATTATTAATTCATAAAACTCTCTAATCTCCACTCATATGATTCCCTACTTACCACTAATTCTCATTCATACACATACTCATCATTTCACTTAATTTGTACTTCATTAACATCAAAGAATAGAGTTTTACGAGCTCTAATGGCATTCCAAGCCACAATACATCCATGTCTCATAATTTCAAAATACAAAAGTTACATGAACTAATAATCCTTAAAATGCGACTAAAGCCTTGTTGTTTCCAAAACTAACTCAAAATACAACATAAGCAAATTTGAAGTGATGCCTTGACTCTCTTCCCTCCATCTCTTGCTCATCACCTGGAGGTTGGAACGGAAAAGGGGTGAGCTTAAAGCTCATGAGTAATAAGTTTATAATGGAGAATAAGCAAAAATCATTGAAATGTTCATTTGTTATAAAAATTTCATATTGAATGCATAAAACTCATAGTTTTCAAATTCTCAACCAAATTTATAATTTCATCTCAAAATTTATAGTTAAGGAAATATCATCACGTAAACATAACATATACATATAACCATCAAAGCATAACACTCAATTATGCAACATTCTTGACAATTCAAAGACGCAATGCATAAACAAATGGCTCGAGAGTTCTGTGGAACGAAACAAATAAACTGAAGTTTATACCGTGAACAAACGAGTCCGATTTCTCAGGATCTCGTGACCTCAAGCGGGCAACCAGGAGAAGGCTATATGTCAACGTGCACGTGACTAACGAAACGTTCCTCTCTTACCCTTACACAATCAAATTTCAATGCCTAACTAAATCATTCACATATTCACATTCTCATACTTTTTCTTCTTTTTCGAATATACAAAATGCCATGACATTTTTCAAGGCATAACATAAAATGTTTCAATGCATTTCCATCTTTATTTCAAAATTTATCAACAAAATTAATATATCAAACAAATAAAGATTCCTCAAATAATTTAAAAAGCAATAGATGCAACAATTATGAAGCAACTTGAAATCATTTTATTCTCTTGATTTAATAGAAAACATTTAAGGCTCATTACTTCTATTATAAACATGAAACCCACCTTGAATTCCTTGCTTAAAAAATTGGCTTAAGGATGTCTTTCCTCTTACTCCTCTTGCCTTCCTTGATTTCCTTTAATAACAATCAAAAACTCCATTCAATAGGAATTCCAATTTAGAACCCAAAGAAACGTATTCACTAAAACCCATGCATTTCCTAAGCTTTTTGAACCCAAAACCCTTTCAAAAATTCAGACTTTCAGGTCAATTTTCCACTATCCTTTCGATCAAGTAATTGAAGAAATTTAATCACACTTCCTTCTAGAAAATTGTTCCTCATTGTATTAAGTTTCTAATGACACCAAAATCATTCAATTTGGTTCAGTACTCTAAAAGTTATACTAAACACATTTTCGGGCTAGTCTTATACTAAAACAGAATTTCATACTCAAATTGAAATTCTTAAAGACTTAATTATAACTCTATTTCATCATACAAGTTGTATTCCTATGTCTCTAGTTTATAACAAATCAAAAAACATCTCATTTGGATAACTACATAAAAAATTATGTTCAAAATACCAAAACATGTTCTGTGCTGGAAAGTTGAGTTGGCCACGGCGAAACCCAGAAGTTCGCCTTGTCCAAAAACATATTCCGAGAACATGTTTTTCGACATTCTTCACCTTTTCACTTCCCATATTTCACACATAACCCATCTTAACCCTAAACCATTTCTTCTACTTCATTTACAACTTCATTTCAACCCAATATCATTTACAAATACATCATAATCTATCTTTGATCATTAACCCAACACTAAAACATTTACATAAACCATTCATCAACAACTTCCTACACATATTAAGCTATGTTTGAGTTTCATTCAACCATACCCATGAAATTTAAAGCATAACTTACTTGTTGGGGCTTCAAAATCTTCAAGATCTCCAAAACCCTAGCTTTTCTCTTCTTTTCCTCTTCATCCACGTTTTCTTCTTCTTCTAAATACAAGACCACTTTTCTTCTTCTTATTTATACTCTAAATAAATGTGAAATGTCCACTTTGCCCTTCCTTTAAGCATTATATCTTTTAACCCTAAGTGACTTGCCAATTTTGCCCTTGATACATTCTTACAACATTAACACTTAAATTCCATCAATCCATGTAATAAAATCCTACTAACCTTGACATAATAATTAACTCCAAAATTTTAATCTATCAAAACCTCAAAATTCTTTTAAATCATGCTTAACTAGAGAAAAAAAATTTTGGGGGCCAACATTTCTCCCCCTCTTAAAAGAATTTTGTCCTCAAAATTCTTATTTGACTGATCAATAGGTAGGGGTATGCTTCCTCTGTTTTCCATTTAACTTCATTACTTAAATAATTTCTTTCAAATCACCATGGTTAACGAATTCAAAACAATCCTTCCATGACTTATTCAAATATCACACTATCTTATCTGTTTCCCCAATATATTTCAGATTACTCACAATTTTCACTTCCCGAGTCGATAACACCAATATCATATCATATCAATGTTCTTAGCATACTCACGTATATCACATTATGAATCTAAGGCATCTTTCATCAGTAGCATTTCTCATAATTATTTCATACAGACCCATTCATGTCGGGCTTAGCTAAACCTTCTTCCTAACCTTATCACACCTCGACACGGTGATACTCTCAGAGATAATCCATCTTTCACTTAATAATTCACATCAATGTGGTATTAATACACTTAACTCTTATGTCTATCTCACTATATTCATACCCTTGGTATTGATCCACCTATTTCATTCATCTTCTTTGAATCACTTAATTTCTAATATAGATCAATTTCACTCATTAGCAACCTCTCAATCACTTTTGGCCTTCAACCATTTTAGGTTGTACTCATCACAATGCAAAAGCGAACGACTCTTTCTATTATCTAACTCCTTATACAATATTCTAGGGAAGTCACTGCGATAATGATTATGATGCTTAAAAATCAAACAGAACTATACATTGATCTCATATTCCTATGAACTCCACAATATAAGCTTTAGGCATATCTACAACGGTCAAGACTATTGGCAACTCACTAGCGTGGTCACTAGCTTCTACCTCCTTAGCCATCGAACGCTATCTCAGCATATTCCTACTAGGATGTATATCATAGGTTGTTATTTATGCTTCTCTAACGATCTCTTTGCTTAATCATCTTTATCAGTACACATACTTCTTATTTCAATCACAAAGTATCATTTTTTCCTATTTGAACTCAAAATTCGTATTCATTTCCAATTTCTTAGTAAGGTTCACAATTTCTGAATCCTCAATTTGGGCTTTGTTCATGTGAAACTGATTTTAAATTTTCAGTGACTAATCAATTTGCCCAAAAATTCAATTCAACATTCTATGCTCCTCTTTTTCCACCAGATCTGATAACCTCAATATCTGAATTCATGCTTCATTGCTATCGGGTTCTCTATTCAATGCATCTGATTACAACACTAGCTTTACCAGTATAGTACTCATTTGTACAATCATAATCCTGCAAATAATTCTATCTATTGCCTCAGTCTCGTATTCAATTCTTTTAACTCAATATTTACCTCAGAATTACATGATCTGCATATTTCAAAATGTTTCTGTACTTATAATGTCTCCAAACCTTCAAAACAATCACTATTGCAGCATGTTTCGATTCATGTATCAAATAATCAACCCATGAGGTTTCAGTTATCTCCATGCATATGAAATCACTTCATCATGCTGCATTGGCTTTTATCCTAATCTCTTATACAACATCATTGTATACTATAAAATCTCCAAATCCATATGATCTAATTAATATTGGCGTTATAATTCCTCAAAATTCTCTTTACTTTCATTTCTCATATGATTTACACTTTTTTTTCCTCAAGTATTCAAACTATTCTTCTCAACCTTTAGAATACATTTAATATATCATCAAATTTTTCTTGGATCGCTTGAATCTTCAATATCATAGTACTATCAGGGCATTTTTTAACTCGAATAAATATTTCCAAAGTTCCATATGCCCATGATTAGTTCTCGTACTTCCTTAAATAACTGATTCCTCGAAGAGGTAATATTATCTCTTGTTATTCTCAATTTCCCAATTGTCTTACCTTTCTTAAATGATTTTCTCAATCCATTCAATTTCCTCTAATTTCACATTGACTTACTCTTCTATCTGCTCATTCATACTAATTTCTCCACATATTTTAGTTTATTTTCAATCTTAATTTCCTGTGTTTGCAACACATTCATCAAGTCAAATTTGTCTCTTCCGAATATATTTACACATAATATAACATGGACCTATATTCTCCTCATATTAGCAGTTAATGTCTCCTCAAATTCAAAAATCCACTCACACAGTTGGATACTTTACATCAAACAAAATACATACATTCTCAGTAGCATACTCTACCCTTTATGCTTGAGTCTCCACTAGGGACATGACTCCAATATTCACTTTTGACTTGTTACATGTTCCTTTTTTATTTGTTCTTTCATTGACCATTCTTAATATAAACTATCTGATCTGCTTAACCTAATTCAATGAAGTTCTTCTTCAAAAGAAGATTTCTTGCTACTATCATCTATACTGTTCATGCAATCTTTATCAATCAATTATATTCATCATTACTGTTTCAACCATTCTTAATAGCTCAATAAGATCAATTTCAACTGTTCATAATATTTCAATAATTTCAATTTTTGTCATACTTTACATGATAAAAATATTCCTTATAATAAATCTCAATGAAGTAAGAGGCACAATTGTTTACTCTTATGTTTTAGTATGCACCATCAAGATCATTGCAATGTATATATAAAATTGATTTCGGTAGGTCACCAATTCATATCTCATGTTAATGATACATCAATCACAATTGAGTTAAACAACCTCTAAATCTTTTATGATTATTCAAAATTTACTCCTTCCTAGTAATTACCTTTTCAGCATAATCACTTACCATAATACCATTGCGTCACTCTGATTTATCTCATAATTTTTGTTGTAGGGATCATAGATTACCTCATATACCATATCCAAACATAGATCTCGTATGTACTCGTAATAACTGGTCGACATACCCTTGAGAACTTCTACATATATCACCATCCTTTGTTTCATTTTCCCTATGTACTTTCTTTGTAACATCCCACCCTCAAAGGGAAGGGTAGAATAGTAATTTGGCATAGGATGAGAGTGATTGGGCTTCATTAGGACTGTTCATGCATACTAGTATT
>JANIJH010000224.1:6192444-6202847 GCA_024520975.1 Erythroxylum areolatum | reverse complement strand
AATCGAACAACCACTTCGGTTCCAATTTCCTCTTCTTAAGATCATAACAAGGTTATGTTTTCATTGTATTTTGCTTGTACAGTCTAATCTCATCGTTCATACTTATATCCCTACATTCCTCAAACAATTCATGACAATACATTCGTATCTATATCACTTTCGAAAATATATCACTACAATACAATATTGGTGTCATGTTCAATAATATATCCTCCACCAACACAATTGCATTGAATCATTGTTTATCATATCTAACCATATACTATTTCCCATTTCTATTTATCCACAACTTTCATTTTCTCCTGTCTGACAAATCATTATTCTTCTCACTGTTTCCATCAGCTTAAACTCTTAACAATTGTTCATGCATGTAACTCATATATATGTGCCCATGTAAGATCCTAATTATTGCGCTCTGATACCACAACTATTGGACCCCGTATCCGGAGCTCAACCTCTTACTCTATAAAATGTGATCGTATACCAAAGAAATGACATAAATCATTATTGGTTCATCTTCTTGCTCTAATGCCATGAGATTATGAAACTTGAAGTTTGGGCGTAGTGGAAGCTAAAAAAAAATCCTTCGAAGTTTGGCTTAAGGATGTCTTTCCTCTTACTCCTCTTGTCTTCCTTGATTTCCTTTAACAACAATCAAAAACTCCATTCAATAGGAATTCCAATTTAGAATCTAAAGAAACATATTCACTAAAACCCATGCATTTCCTAAGCTTTTTGAACCCAAAACCCTTTCAAAAATTCAGACTTTTAGGTCAATTTTCCACTATTCTTTCGATCAAGTAATTGAAGAAATTTAATAACACTTCCTTCTAGAAAATTATTCCTTATTGTCTTAAGTTCTAATGACACCAAAATCATTCAATTTAGTTCAATACTCTAAAATTTATACTAAACACATTTTCGGGCTAGTCTTATACTAAAACAGCATTCCATACTCAACTTCCATCCAAAATTTTAAATCCTTAGAGACTTAATTAGAACTCCATTTCATCATAAAAGTTTTATCCCTATGTCTCTAGTTTACACCAAATCAAAAATTATCTCATTTAGATCACTACAAAAAAAAGTTATCATCAAAATACCCAAGCATGTTCTGTGCTAAAAAGTTCGCCGCGACGAACTTTTCCAGAGAGGAAAAATTCGCGTGAAAATTTATATGTTCGCTGCGGAAAACTTGTCTAGAAACATGCTTCGAGAACATGTTTCGCTCCATTTTTAACCTTTTAACCTCCCCTCTTTCATACATAACCCATCTTAAACCTAAACCATCTCTTCTACTTCATTCTCAACTTCATTTCAACCCAATATCATTTACAAATACATCATAATCTATCTTTGATCATTAACCCAACAGTAAAACATTTACATAAACCATTCAACAACAACTTCCTACACATATTAAGCTATATTTGAGTTTCATTCAACCATACCCATGAAATTTAAAGCATAACTTACTTGTTGGAGCTTCAAAATCTTCAAGATCTCCAAAACCCTAGCTTTTCTCTTCTTTTCCTCTTCATCCACGTTTTCTTCTTCTTCTAAATACAAGACCACTTTTCTTCTTCTTATTTATACTCTTAATGAATGTTAAATGTCCATTTTGCCCTTCTTTTCATGCCTTGTGTCTTATACCCGTAAGTGAACTTCCAATAATGCCCTTCATTCATTCTCATAACATTAATACTTCAATTCCATCAATCCATCCAATAAAATCCTACTAACCTTGACATAATAATTAAGTCCAAAAATTTAGTCTATCAAAACCTCAAAATTCTTTTAAATCATGCTTAACTAAAAAACAAATTACGGGGGCCAACAGGTCTTCAAGAGCTTCGCAAAGGAGTGGACAGCAAAACATTTCGCAATGAACTTCAGTATGTCCAAAGAATTTTTAATGGCAGCAGGGATGTGAAAGGCAGGCAATTGCATGAAGTTGCAAATCAGATGCTGAGGAAATTGACTACTAAAGCTAATCTTCCTGATGTCTCCACTCATATCATGGCCTTCTTGACTAGTAAATCATTTGATTTCTTCAAACTTGTAAATAAAATTTAGGATTACATATTATAAGACCTTATATTATATTAGGGTCTTCAATAAAAACCCCTTGTGCAATGACAATAATTTCAAAGACTATATACTTTGACAATTTCTGAAATAGATTCACTTTTTAATATTTCTTTTTACAATGATTTTTGTTAAATACTGTGATGAAGGAATAGTATTGAAAATTTGAAGGGGTAGTAGTTTCGCAAACTTTTTAATTTTACCGTGGACGTTCTAGCACAAACGAAAACAGAAGCAATAAAAAATGGAATAATAAAAACACCAGAAATTGATAATGCAGTTCGACACACCTTGTCTATGTCTGCGGACCCTCACCTAGTTTAATACTCTCATCAAAGTATAATAGATTTACCTAAGGCTTTACTGAGCCGATACTACTTAACCTCTGACACTATCTTTCAACCTCACTTCTTGTGAAAAAATTTTACACCCAATAACACGCTGAGTTGTGTTAACCTCGTCAGAGGATTTTTCTAAACAACTTTTAATTAAAAGACAATTAATAAAAAAAACTCAAGTGATGAATCAACTAAGAATAAAAACATAATACATTTGAGATAGAAAAGAAGACATCTTCCCAATTTGTTCAGATCCTCCGTAATAAATTTGAAAATCTATTCACCAGCTGGACTGATCCACCAGAATCAAACTTTGGCTGCTCAGCCAAAAAGAACAAGTCTTCATTCAACCAAAAATTAATTCACCATATATGTCCAACCCATAACCCACTCACGACTTACACTAAGTCACACCAAAATTTCCAACCGTGCTCCCTTACTTCATGCATGGTTTTGTACTATATCAACTGCTTCTTGATTGCTTGCATGCTCCCAAAGTCCATCAAAAACAAATATAACAAATTCGTAATGTGCCTACAACTGGTGCACTAAGATTTGGTGATTTTGCCTTCAAATTTGCCTTTTTAAAAGGTTATTGGAGCATAAACTTGGCATAAATGTCCCACTGTTTTAAATCACAGTGTATATATGAAAACATACCACCGACACCATATAAGCTACGTTTTTCAAGTATGTAAATAATGCCCACTGCACTGTTAATTGCAAGACTCCCACGCAGGATACACTTCTCCTATAGATAGATACATACACGATATTCACTAGCAAAAGCCCTTTGCCAACACGCAACAACCACTTCACTATTTCTTCTATCCATGAAATCCACAAAATCCAGTAGTAAAACAATTCCAATACCAACATGATAATAGAATTCAAAATAGTATAGCATTTTTTCACAACTACAAGTATAATAGCCACATCTTTTCAAATCTCACTACAATTAATATCTTATATGTCCAATTATATATATATATATATATATAATCTCCCCCTTTTTAGCATTATTTGTCAAATATTTGAAACTCCCCCTAAAGGAGATAATTAGACATATAAATATCAAATGAACAATCCACATGAGATTAAAAAAAACTCCCCTTTAATCAAATATCAAGTTCTAAAGAACATCACAATTATCCAATCATCCAAATTTCTCCCCCTCGAAACAAAAAGATTCCAAAATGCACGACGAATAGTCACGCATATATCTTAAAATCTTCCCCTAAATGGAACATTCACCATAAACAATTCGATGTCTCTCCTTGGGTCAAAACATTGTCAAAACTAAGAATGCCTTCAACACAATCAATCTCAACGAATAAAGAAACATAAAAATCAAATAAGCACGTCAAGATGACAATTTACTACCAGTCAATACACATGCCAACATGTCATTACTTACTTCAATTCCATCTCCATAAGGTTGATTAAATTCATAAACCCAAGAAAATAAAGATGAGTGTTGCCAGTGTAGTGAGAGAGAGAGAGATATTTGAGAGAGAGACCCACACTGATGAGAGAGTTGAAGAGTCTTCGGTGGAGCCAAATAGAAGTCACAATGCAAACTACTAAAAAGATTAGACGACAATAGCAACATAAAAAATAAAAACTAAAAAAACCTTTTTTTTATTTCTCTTTTTTAAACAACACAAAAAAATACTTCAAAAATGTAAAGTACAAAGTTCCTATGCCCCTCGAAGAAATTCAAACTTGGCTTTATTCCTCTATCATATTATCTTTGTCATTGGTTTCTTCTTCTGAACTAATTGATTTATCATTTTTCTGAACAGTTTCTTCACAAATAGTAACTAACTGTGAATCTAGAAAATTTCTTATTTTTCCTTAACAATATCTTTCTGCCTGTAATTGACCCTTTCTAATCCAAGTTTGCTCTGGTATCATGAGCTGCTGCTGAAAATTTAATGGAGAGTGTCTAGGTTTTCGATTTTGACCCCTTTGTAACATCTTATAGCATCTCAACCTTATGTACCCGGTAACTCTACAAAAATGACACATGGGTACAAATCTTCGATTCTTTCTTGATATTTCTTCTTCTCAGACAAATTTGGAAATATCATTTTTCTCCTTATTTACTTTAGAGCACTCACCCTTATAGCCAATGCCTTAAAGATCCCCTTTAACCTTACCAATTTTCATTAACTTTTCTAGTTTTTCTGTGCCTCCATTTAACATTCTCAATCCCTTGTCGGTTTTTACTAATTTCATTCTAGCTTTACCAAGCTCATATAATGTAGACATCAACTTCTTCTCTAGATCTTGAATGATGTTCTTTATGGAAGAGTTTTCCTCTTTCAACTCCTCATTGTTCTTACATGTTTGGACCCATTTACCATACATTAACTCATAGGCTTCATAAATACCTTCCATTTTATCATTTGAAATACTATCAACACTGTTATAATCTATGATTGAGCTTTCAGCTGAATCATCTGCGTTTTTCCTGAAATCTCCCGATTTACTCACTTTTTTGTCTTCAGTTACTTCTTGAACTCTCGTGTTAATAGCTCCATATCCTCATTTTCGTCAGATTTATCTTCTACAACAGTCATAACTTTTCTAGTTTCAACCTATAGTGTCAATCCTTTGTGGTGACTACATCCTTAGTAGCACTCAAAAAGTTCACAAACACAAGGGATACATCTTTATGTTATCCTCACATTCTTTATAGGCATATTGTATGTGACAATATACATCAATAAAAGTAAAAATCTGAATGCACAGTCTCATTGTCACACACTCATGCTGAAAACATTCTCTAAAAACTTCATTTGAGACTTTTGTAAAGGAAAAATCTCATTAGGGTGATCATCATGCATCACCGGACATTGAACCGATCACCCGAGACACGAGAACCTCATGTATCTCCCTTATGACAAGTTTGTTGCATGAAAATTTACTCAAAAATGGCTTCAGAATGTCTCAATTTCTTTTCTGAGTAACTATCATGCAATCCCGACACTGAACATGAGACCTGAGACACGAAAACTTAAAGTATCTCCCTCATGTGATGTCCGAAGCATAAAAATTCACTTGAAATCGGATTCAGAATATCTTAATTCATTTTCTAGAGACTTTAATTTATTACTAATGTAATAAATCCAGAAAATGGAAAAACTCACATTATGAATTTCCCAAACTTAGAAACTGACCCAAAACATCCCGGGGTACTCTTACGGGAAATATGAAATTTTTGCATTTTTTAATGCTGTAGAAAAATCTGTAGGGCTGATGTCAGCACTGCGTCAACGCTACAAATTTTTGTGTTTTTTAATACTATAGAAAAACCCGTAAGGTTGACGTCAGCACACTGTAGTGCTGATGTCATCCACTAATGCCAGCATAACGTCATATGCGAAGCGCCTCAATAGTGAATGGCGCTTACTCAACACACCCCAGATGCGCCCCCACGCGCTCTTATCTGATGGCACGTGCGACGCACACGCTAGATATACCACCCCTTGGGGTGATACTGTGGGTCGTTAGGCGCGTGTGACACACGCACCCGACGATCTCCATCTAGTCTACTAAAAAATGGCAATATTTGGCAAGTTCCGGCCCGATTTTTCTCGCTCCCGTGCTCGTTTTCACCCCATTTTTCAAGACTATATATATGTAAACTACTTTCATACAATAAAAAGCAAAAAAAACCTAAAAACAGAAGTTAAATCTCCAAAAACCTTATGGAGAGAAAAATGAAAAATATTCGTTTTTAACCACCCATTTACGTCACCACTCTGATACCACGTGTAATACGTAACGATACCTTAGTTACATATCTCGAATCGAACGTGAAAGGACAAGAAACGAAGAAATGTGTAAATACCTAATTTTGGTCTCCATAACTTCAAACGAGCTTTTTGAAGCCAAAACAAGCACGAATTGACCGTCGCTTTCACGGGAACTCCTCTTCCAGACGTAGGTAAGGTCTTTCTACAGTTTTCTCAAAACGTAAGCTCTCTGAACAGATTAGAGAATCCTTATGTTTACGATTGATTATATGAACAATTGCAGGAGAACTTAACCTTTATATATAATATCCATATCGAACTTCTTCATCACAAGATCGATATGACTCCGATTCACACTGTTTGAGATTCATTTTTCACACGGACTTCGACCTATTGATTTAGACTATTTATTAAGTCATTTTATTATCTTTATTTGAATTAAATTACGTAAATTAACTGATGAATTATTAAAAAACTGAAAAATGCATTTAATAGTTGTCTAATTTTATGAGAATGGACAAAATTGTCCAAAATGGGAGATCATTGCGAGAATGACGCAGGCCGAAGCAAAAATGTTTAAAGTGCAGCTGAGGAGCCCGTGTTGGATGAACTGGAGAGCGTTGTGAGAATGAAGCAGGTTGATGGGAAAACGTTTCAGGCGCATGCCAACGAAGCAAGGAGGGAAGCAGAGGGCCTAAAACGCATTGCAATTACAAAGAATGAGAAGATCGAAGAAGAAATACAAGTTGAATCTCAAAGTTGCGGTTAGTCCAGACCGAGGGAACACGCAAAAAGAAATACTACGAACTTCAGGCTCTGGGAAGAGCTCGTCGAGAGTACTTGAAGACGAGGATGGGTTGAAAGCATACGTTAATGATCTATTATTGAAGATGAAAACTACAAAACAGAACATGAAGGAGTGGGTCGCACCTCCAATCAGCAAACTTTTGGCTACTTCACCAGATAAATAGCGGTTAGAGTTCAATCATGGCAGTAGGTTTATTTTTAACTTTTTTATAAATGTTAAGATTTAATTTAAATATCGTGAAATGTTATCGTCCATTTTGTATACTAATGGAAACGTTATGGTTAATTTAGTACTTTTGGCCACAAATTAAACATTATGTCTGCATAAATTTAATTTGAGAAATAATTAATATTAAAGGATCTAATTAACAATTTTAGAAAATATTTTTGATTAATATTTTAGAAACATTTATTCTACTAATTAAAGATAAGATTTTGTATTATTAAACTTCCTCAAATTTTGTGCATTAGCATGATTTTTTTAAAGATTTCATATTATTAGACTTCTTCAAATTCTGCACCTTAGCATGATTTTTGTTGGGACTTCGTATTATAAGACTTGCTCGGATCTTAATAATACTTCCTCGTATCCTATGCCTTAGCATGAATTTTTCTGGTTATTGTTAAAAAAATTCTTGATTAATATATTGAATATAATAAGAAGACGATGTCGCAATCCCTACTAAGGATGACTTAGCACATCAATTCAGATGTTATATTTTATTAAAATGATATACTTAAAAATTCAATCACTAAATTCAAACTCCTTGTTATTGAATTAGGTAGTATGCCTCAGCCCTTTCGTCATGGCTAATTTGATGTATTCAACAGCAGTAGAAGTGGAATCAAGAAGCGGGACTTCTGCACCACAGTTCAGTACCTAATTCTTTTCGTATCCAATTTTTTCTCCTATCCTATTGGGTCTTTTTGGTTCTTTGAACTCGGTGCTTAGAAAATGTATGCTGGATAAGTAGTTTCAAGACACTACGTTGAACAAATGAAGGAAGCCATCTCAACATTAGAGAAAAAATATTAGAGGCATGCACTTAAAAAGATTCCTCTAATCTCTTACAATCCAGGAAAGTCTTTTCCGTATTGCTTAAATCAAATGCTCAATAATTACTAAAAAATGACGTTCAATTAATTACATATACTTTTCTTAATAAAACTGTTTGATTTCAACGTATAAAAATTAACAAATTTGACCAAAATTTTGATCATCATCATCATCATACTCAGTCCGAAGTCTTGTAATAAAACAGAGTCTGGAAATGTCAGATAGTACGCAGCCTTACCCTTACATACTAGAGAGACTGCTTTCGATAGACTCACATGCAGATGTGACAATAAAAGACTGATGCAGGTAAAAAGTACATAAGCAAAACTGGAACGCTAAATCAATATGTAAATAAAATTACAATAAATACATAAATAAATAAATATATAATATAATATAACTCGACTTTAAAAAATTATTTTAAAACAAAATATAACGAAATACATCATCTATTTATCTTTAGAAAAACACCAATACCCAAATGATAAGAAAGCAATAAAGCATCAAATAACTCGCTACTTTGAATCTTACAAAGCACGAAAAACCTAGAAAAAAGGAACATGTAGAAACACAAAACGTAAATCATAAGATCATTAAACATAAAAATTCAATCTTGACATAAACCCAATAATATCATATGCAAAGAGATCAACATAATAAAACCCAGAAAGCATTAAACACTAAATTAAACAAAAAAGCTAATATCAAAAGCAAAAAACCATTAAAAAATAGAAATTTTAGAAAACCCAGAAAATACTAAAGCAGAAGAGATTGATTAATCAAAAATCATACTCGAAACGAGGAGACTATGAAGAAGGAAGAGAGAGTGAGAACGCCAAGAAAGAGGGGAGCAACACAGAGAAACCTATGTGTTGAATACTAATATTAATATCAAAACAATAAAAACTGCAACCAGTCGTCATTTTGCGTTCTAACATTTTATAATCAACGACAACAAAGAAAGTTTCCTTTTTTTTTTCACCAAAAGAGGAAAAGAAAAACTAACATGTTTGTTGTAGATATTGAAAAGGTATCAGAGTCCAAACAACAATCGAAGCACTGAAGTCCTTCCAAAACTCGTCGTGGAAAATCAACCTTGAGCTAGAGTACTCAAAGAGCTTGCCAGTTGTAGAAAACACTATGAGAGCAATTTCAACATCACAAAGCGTTGAGAGTTTAGAAGGATTGAGGAGCACAGACATGGACATTGTAGAGGCCTTCACAAACCAAAGCTTCAATGAGAAAGACTAAATCAGGGGACTCAATACCATCACCTCTGGTGACCAAAATAATAAGCTTTGGTGAATCTTCTATGTCCACAGAGTTTTCAACACGAGTAGAAAATATAACATATTCAAAAAATATAGCATATTCAAACAAACAAAAAACTCACTAGCAATACATCATCCTAATATATCTCTTCAACTGAAGCCATTTAGCACTTGACTTCAAACCATTAAAATAAGAAATATAAGGAGGAAAGGTAGCATCTTTTTCCTAACTTATATGTTACTTACAAATTTATCAATGAATTTCTAACTAAGATCAAGACTAAGAACATGCTAATGATCACAACAGAACAAACGTAGAAAGATCACAACCTAATAAACAACCAAGAACTAAAAACCTAATGAGAAAAAATAAATAAAGCAAAAAATCATCAAATAGCTTGACTATATCTGCAACAGTGAAACCAATTTACTATAAGCCTAATAGTTAATAAAAAGAACCATCATCACCGGATCTAGTCCAAAGACGATTAATCACTAAACGAACATTACCCTTTGAGGCGTCAAAAAGACCACACATTACCACATTCAATACAAAAGTACGAAGCGCAATCTTCAGCTAAACTAAGTATATGTAAGTCTAAACTTTTATTACCCACCGCATTAGCTTCAAATTTGGCTAGTAAGTCATAATATTCAAACAGAACGGGATTGAAAAATCAAATCAAACAGTAAAAGCCAGAAAACATCCGCTAGCATGGACTTCAACTACAAAAAAGCTAAAGAAAGCAACACTATAAGACCCACAAACACCAAATCTAAGAGTAACTAAGCAGCTTTGCAAAACACTAAGCATATCACTTGCAGGACCTATATCCCTTGTCATGTTTCTCAAAATGAGAAATAAAGATGAAAATCAATAAAAGAAAAAAGAAAAGAAAAATCAAATTGAGGAAACATAGAGAAGTTCATAGTTGATATGCATGATTTTCAGCAACAAATCAATCTTGCAACCTGGAATGACAATGTTGGGCAAAGGTGGGTGGTCGGGTCGGTCGTGCAGGGCCCGAGCTCAGTCAAAACGACCCGTGGGCCGATCGGTCCATTCTTCAAAGATCAG
>JANIJH010000224.1:6158146-6180544 GCA_024520975.1 Erythroxylum areolatum | reverse complement strand
CCTTATAAGTCATTTTACACTTAAACAGCTAATACTAAACAGCTAATTTTACCAAACATCTTTAACAAACAGCTAATGCAATCTGCTGGTCAAACCAGCTGATATAATCAGCTATTAGCTAACAGCTGATAGAATCAGCTATCAGCTATCAGCTATCAGCTGATTGCCAAACAGGGCCTATATATACTGCTAGTTTCTCAAAAGGTGGCTACATTGGACATTCATGGACAAATTCTGACACTATCTACCACTTGACTCCTATACAGTACTTAATATGAAGTTGGTCTTTGAATATCCCGTCCTGTACATGCTGTTAACAATCACTAGCTAATCGATTTCCGCGTGCACATAATCAACAAAAACAAAATTTTGTTCAAGTTGATGCATCAGATAAGCCAATCCGGCACTTACGAGTGCAAGACCTGCCAAAAGAGCCCGAAGCTTCACATCTGAAGGAATGCCAGCAGTTGCACAGAAAGCTACAGTTGCACCAACTAGAATCTTTTGCAGCGTCTGGAATGCTTTATAAGCGCTCTTGCATGATGAACATTTTAAAGTATGCTGCTCAAATCTATCCAACATCTGCAATCCATATCAATGGAAATAAGGAACAAAGTTGGTAAACATGAAACAAGGATATCATTTTCTCCAGCTCCCGTAGAATTTTCCTACTTAATAATTTAGTGTCCTACGCAATTAAACTTAGTTTCTCTACAGTCTAACAAATGATTTTTTAACTTAATACTAAAATCACTAGATCTTTAATACCTGACGTTTTGATAAGACTGTTGATGGCAAAGTCTGTTGGTCAGTAACGCCAAACCACTCAGGTTGGCTGTTGCCATGTCGCCTCAGCCAATTTCGAAATGCTAATACCAAACGATCTGCTTGAGTTGGTGTAAATGTGAGTTTCGTATACTCCTTATTAACATCAGTAGAACCCCCCTTTGATTTTGAAAGAAAGATTTTCTCTTGACCTTGGAGGACAATCATGTCTCCATCATAAACCTTATTTGAAGTCCAATGCTCATGCCATCTAGGAACCAGCTGGCATAACCAGAAATCACTTTAGCACCATATGCAAGCATTTACAATCAGAAGAACTAAGCAAGGACAAGATAAATTAATTAACCATGATAAAGTAATCTAAAAAATTTGAAATGTCAAGAGCATAAGGTAAAAGCGCATAGGCTAGCCAAGCCCCATCCCAGCATTGTCAATGTAATGTTCCAACTTCACAAGAGGGATACCCAAGTATAGGAACTGCTAATTTGAAGTCACATTAGACTAAAAATCACATAACACCCTAGTATAACAAGAAACTGGTGAATATAAGCCTCTTTGAAGTTTCAAAGCAAGGGATGTAGAATCAGGAGGTTATAAGTGAACAAGCAATAACGTATACACTTTCTGATGCTACACCACCAGTAAAGTTGAAACGTATGGAAGTTTCCAGCAACATAGAAAATGATTTCTACTCGACATCGACAATTACAAGGTAAGAATGGAAGAAAGCTACCACCAAGCGAACTTAATACAATAGGAAGTGCTATATAACAAATAGGATATGTTTACTCAAGAATACAGAAGCTTTAAGGTTGATGTCAAGTATGACAGTATCCAACAATCTGCCAAGAAATACACAAATTGTATGCACAGAATAATTTTGCGAGCAAAACAATATCGAAGTCAAAATTATTTCAAGGATTCGATTTGGGGAAAGAACAGAATGATGCTAGTTATTTATGATATGCAAAGGGGACAAAAAGTTCCACTTTTCAGATAACATCAAAAGTGACAATGAAATCATTCATAGACAAGAACAATGAAGGGCAATTGAATAATACCATAAACAAGGAAAGAATGAGTCTAATTGAGAGACTAGAAAATGACTATTATGTTAAAAGATCCCCACAGATTGCAATGCCAATGGCATGATTTGAAGACAGATGAGAAGCACAACCAAGATTGGAACAAGTTTCAAGCACTACCTGCCACCAAGCAGGCCCTGGCATTGTGAACTGGAAGAAGTTTCGAGCACTACAAACAATTGAACGGGTCTTCCCGGGTGCCATTGGAACATTGAAGGAGCAAATCCATATTATCCATTTCTGATCACCTAATATTGGAAGTTTTGTGTCTATTTCTATTCTGGACAAACATTAGTATCAGAACACTTCAGAAATATTCAAAAACACCAAACAATAAAATGTCAACATAATTTAGTCGGCAGTGCATTCTCAGCGAAAATTTGACTAATATAAATGATAAATAATGGCAAGAAAACATGCAATGCTTGATGTACGTCAGAGGTAAGCTTACTTATTCATAGCATAACAAGGGGCTACAAACTTGGCACTGATCCTTGGGTTTCCATCATTAGATCCAGTAAAGCCCCAAGGGCCACTAGACTCCAGCTTAAATGGCAAGGGCTTTGCTCTGTCTCTCCTTCCAGTAACCTATGATTTCATTTCAAGTAAGGAACACAATCTACAAGTTATCAAGCACCATTTTGAGCAGAAGCCAGAAGAACAGAAAATTTCACACTAAAAAAGATTCTTAACAGACTAAAATAGCAGAATAGATGAAGTATGCAAATCCATACTACTGAATGATTATGAAAAGCAGCACAGAGAAAGCCCTAGAATATGATTAACTGTAACTAATTTATAAAGTTAAGTGTGATCATGCTTTGATTTAGGATTACCCCTAGCATAGGTAACTATACAAGTTACTCATTTTATCTCGATAAAGAGGCAAGCGATACTCTCTGATAAGGTTCCAGGATCAGCAAAATAATGACAGTACAAGTTAGTTAGCTTAACTAGAGGACCTGCCCAAGCTACCACTGGAGGAATAATCCAACCCTTGTATTGTCTCACGTATGTTATCTTCTATTAGTAGAAAAAGAAGTAGTCGACATTCAAACAGTGAAAAATGCTTTTCTTTGGCTTTACAAGCTACAGATGTTCTCACCATAAGGGCATAAATTCTCAACCAATACGCTTCGATATTATCATTACCTTGTGGTGAGCAAAATCAATATGAGAAGGATCAGACACATTCTCCATAAGGGTATCATAACCATAGAACAAATCTCGCTGAATAGTCACGGTTGAGAACTCAGGTTTATCAAAATCCTCTGGCAACCTGAATTATGATAATATCATGTATGGCTACATAATGGCATGGTGTGATGAAATTCATCAAGAAATAAGAATCATATAAATTCCAAACAGAGAGGATAAGTTACATGGGAGGCTTGGTGGTGTTAGCGCTTTCCCAGCCATTCTCATCCGGCCAAACAAAAAGCAGGCCTTGGGATACCAATGAGGGAAACCTAACAGCACAAGCTTTTGGAGACTTGACTGCACGAGCTTCAGGGCTGTCAGCTGAAGCCTGAGGTATTCGAGTGCAAGATCCACATCCATCAAATGACCATCCATGGTATGAGCATTGCAAATGCCCATTTTCATCAATCCGTCCTTCCTACATGAAGAAAGGGAACTGATCATCAATTCCAACAACATAATCTACGAAATGATAGCATGACAACAACAAACTAGCTCTATCTCTTGTCCAACTGATCAACAGAAATTCAACCTTGCATGAAGAATTTATAATTAGCCCTAAATTTAGTTCATCATAATTGGCACTTAAATTTATAGAAATACCATTTTGCACAAGCAAAAATCTTCTATTATCATCAAATTCCTCAACCCACAAAGCAAAGAACCATCCAAATTTATGCAAAAATAGAAAACAAGACATAAGTACAAAATCTTACAGATAAAGGAGCAAGCCTATGCGGACACTTGTCATCAAAAGCAACCCATTCTTGAGTAGCCCTGTCAAACCAAAGAACCAAATCCCTACCCAGAAGCTGAAATGGTGTCGGCGTGCTAGGATCCAAATCCTCCACCAGAGAAACAGGGTACCAGTGATCTCTCCAACAGAATCTCGAATCACTATTGTCTTCCCCTATCTCTTCACCAACATCATAATCTTGGTTCCGTTTTTCTTCGTCTTCCTCTTCCCTTACAGATGGTGACGAAGGTGCCGCAACACGTAGAGGACATAAACGTGAGGGTCTCTCAGGTAGTCCTCTGATGTTCAATGATCTTGAGAACAAAAGGGTCGGGGCTGCTTTAGTTGGTGATGCTGGCAACAAAGATTTGGGCATGCAAGTGACAGAAGACACAAGCAGTGCCATTGTTTTAGGAGAGCGTTGCTAGTGAACTTAGTTGGGGATAGTCAAAAGTGTTTATGGTTTGTTTATTGGGTTGAGAGAGAGGAAGTGGATTTTTTTGTTAAGAGAAATCTAAGAGCAAAAATGAGATCTTTGCGTGCAAGTTTGGATTGTCTTTGGAGCTTCTAGAGCAGACAAACGATGGATGTGAAATGATTAAGCAGTCAAATGTTACTTACGCAAACGTTTGAACATTCATGTGAACACTAAAATAGTAAAGTGAGAAGCATTTTTCATACCGGATGAATGATAGCCACAACTTCTTAAAATACACAAACGTCAAATTGGATCACCTAATGCGGCACGGCTCATGGCACATTGGCACCACCCACACCAGACTTATACCTTGGCATCTCTTTAGGGTTAACTGATCTCAGTATTTCCAGCCGAATGGTTGAAAACAATTGTAATGCGCTTAGCTTAAGAAGTTGGAATTGTTGAATTAGTTTAGTGCTTCTGTGCAGCTCTATCCATACAAAGTATTCAGTATGGCCCAAAAACTGACTAATTCAATTACCACCCAACTCTTAAGAGAACTTCAATGCAGCTTTCTTCCACAACCGAAGAGTTCATTACCAATGCACCTTGTATGGCCAACGGAGTTGATTCGTGACTTAGTTTTACCTAATAATTCTTATTAATAGGCAGGGATGATCGGAGGTCGAAATTCAGCCCCTCCGAAATCAACAAACTTAAATCGAATTCCAATCTGAACTCAGATTTTCTTTTCAATTTTAGAACTTCAAAACCAGACCTGAATTAGGACTTTTCACAGCTCTGCCTAACTCGACTTGAAGCTAACAAGATGACAAACATTTACGACGACAAAGGTAGAGGGAATCAAAACTTTGTTAGAGCGAGTCCAGTTGGCCCAATCGAAAGGTAGTCTTTGAGCTGTGGGACAGGCTTTAAACCGTCTAAACCCTAATCGAACTCGAGCTCAAACAGAGTGAGCCAGGCTCGGCCAAGCTTAGGCAGCACCCTTGCCCGTTGCCATTCCTATCCGTAGGAGAACTAGCTGTGTGTCTGCGTTATGATTGTCTTCGGCAATGTACCCTTGACCCTAAGAAAAAGTTTGAATGTCAATAACTGATCTTTAAGGTTTACTTATTGCTCGAGTGATGTTGGTTCATTCAGAGTTATTATTACACAAGCATTCAAGCCCGCAATCGCCAATGATATAATTACAATTTCACCAACAGAAATCACAGTCATTTCTTTGAATGACTTTGAGGATCAGGTCCAATATCACGCGAACCAGTGTTGATGTAGGGACCTCGGAAAGTGGCCTGTGGTGGCAGAGGCTTCGAAGAATCAATCACCGGTCCTCTCTTAGACGATCTGCAGAATGCTGCCCAGGTTATTCTCTTAACTTCAGAAAGGTCTACGACAGGTACATTCTCTGCAATATATTTGAGATTTAAGTGTCATAAACTTACGCGATGTAGAAGGGAAATGCCAAGCCTGCGGCAGCAAAAGCAACTAAGCCAGTAGCAACTATGGCATTGCGCCTTTTGGACATGGAGGCTAGCAATACCAAGTTACTCACCCAAAATCCTACAAACAAAATGGCCAGAATGTCACGCCACTGCACTATAATCGCAATATTGAGCGAAAGCAAAACCTTTTCTTCTGTTATTAAGGCTTCCGAATTCATAACTGGGACTGCGAGAAGCGCCCACAAACAACTAGCCACTACCCCCATTCCCAATCACATCCCAAGTGAGAGAACAAGAAAATCCGCAGATACACTGCTGCCTAATTGTTGCCGATTCTTGGCATTCGTACGCTAATTCGCTTTACAAACAAAAATTATGAACTGGAAAAGCTAAATTCGCTAACTACATATTCATTACAATACGGCAGGATTTTTTAACAAGTTTTTTTATTTATTTTCCAATTCTTATATTCTCGAACTAAAAAGGAAAAAAAAAAAAAAACCTAATCAATCTGATTCAAGTAGATACATGGGAAGGAACAAAAGATAAGAAATGAAAAGGTGGAAAAGTTGTTAAAGTGTAGTGTAAAGAATGAAGTGACGGAGAAATCAACTTACAGAGAGATAGTTGACAAAATGCGGTGATCGGGACGGGAAATGCTCGGAAGGGATCGAAGTAGAGAAGATAGATTAATAGTCGACTGGGGGTTTTAGGGTTTTGCTATCGCTCGTGGAGTTGGAAAATACTAAGATGCAGTCTTTTTTTCAAAATAATATTAAGATATTTTGTACTGTTCTATCCTCGTCGACGTCGTTTCGAATTATTGCAATAAAGTGAAATGTAAAATAATTCCATAATATGCAATCTTACTCTTACATAATAAAAAGACTATTTTTAGTAAATTTGCATCTAAATGTAACAAAAAAAAATATGACGCAGGATAAAAAAAAATACCATGAAACAGGCTTTTTGCGTATTCAGTTAATCTAAGCAAGTAGTTCAATTTCCATATCCATCCATTAAACACAAAACTTATGACATATCTAATTGGTGATTACTAGCTAATTGATTTATCGTTTCTATTTTTATATTAATCGAAATGAAGAACTTGAGTTCATTTTTTGTGTAAACTTTACTGAAATATCCTTCTTCAATTACTACTTATACTAATAATTGTGGACAATAACGTTAAAACAACAATTTTACAAAATTTAAATTATTTAAAGCATAATGAAAATAAAATAAAATATGAAATTTTAACCTTAAAAAATAATAATGAAAATTTACTAAAATTAAAAAATAAATAAATATTACAATCCTCTTTCAATATCACATTTATCCTATAATATTATTTTTGTACTATATCAAAAACTTAAATATACACAAATCCACGTCCTTTGCAATTTAAGCTCCAAGATATCTAATTTACGTTAGTAGAATTGACAATTTAATTTCAATCAAACTTGAAATTAACAAATTTCATTAAAATTGACTTAATTCTAAAAATAATATTATTATTTTATTTAAAGATAACAAAAAGTTAGCAATTTAATTTAATCCAATACAAAATTAATGAATTAAATTCAGGTTAATTAAATTTGAAGCCAAAATTAAGTCAGACAATAAGACATTTAGGTCGAGCCAAACGGCTCCTTAAGAGAGTCAAGTTGCATCGAGTCAACAACATACCCAACTTGATTTATTATTATCTTTAATCTTGCTTAATAATTGAATAATTAATTGCTCAGACGACATCATTTTATTCAAAACTCAATCTAAACTTAAGACATGAAAAAAAATAGTAATTTATGTACATTAATATATTAAAAAGAGTTAAATTCAAAATTAAATTCTAAAAAAAATTAATAACCTAATTCAATGTAAGTGAATTTTTACAAAATTTAATCATATGTAAGTCATACAAAAAAATGTTACTATTTCCAATATATCAAGAACCCCTAACTTTATTATCATATTTAAATATTGCAATATTCTTAGGGAAAATATTATTAGGGAAATGGCTAACGATAATTCGATAAATGCCTTCTTGACACAAAAATAGGGCCTAATTTCATATTTCTAACTATAAAATGGGAAGGACTACACCATACAAATATATATAAACAAATGAAAGAAGCTGAAATTTCAGTCATTCCATTCCAGCATAGATTGCTAAGAGAAAATCTGAACCAGCCAAACCTGAGGTAAAAGACATAGTCAGCTTTGAATCATAACTCATAAACGAGATGTTTTCTCTGTCACCAAAAGCTTCCTGTTTTATCAAGAAAATGCGAAAACAAGCAATTCAACTTCCATAATTTCAAAGAGAATATTTTACCATCGATAAGCTTTCAATTTTTAGCCAGCATTTCTAATTAACTCACACAAAACTATTGACAGAAAAAAATTGCACGTCGATTCACAATATCAACTGCAATTCATGACGATTGATCCAGAAGCAACTACAACAGAAGAAACCATTTGATATTCCATATAGCGCCAAGCAGTGCCAATAACATCAAAGGTCAACACCATCAAGGTTTACAAGAAAGAAACAGATATTCTCCATGGCAGGGAATAACAAAATACCAGAGTTCAAGGTCTCTTCCTAAGGTTCGCTTATGCAGAGAGAACATAAAAGCAGGGTATATTCAACATGTTTGACATTGATACGTCATCACTTAACAAGCATGCTTTGCTGGGCTTGATTCTCCTGCTGCTGCTGGTAGTTCAAAGGCCTCCTGAATAACATGATGTGTGGCTCGGGGCGATGAATCGCGTAGTGCACCCAGCCTCGGCTCTGCTGTACCCCAATTGCACGCCATTCACTCTGTACAACCATAAACACAAAGAAGAATCAGCATTTATTAACATTGGAGCAAGCAGCACAAACTGATTTTGTCGGCAGCCAAACAGAAAAATCAAAACAATAAAATAAAAAGGAAAAGGAAAACATTTACAAGTAAATACTAACCTCAGAGAGAAGGCGATTCTTGGGAAGAAGTTTTGCAACATCTGGAGGAAGTACAACATGCCTTCCCAAAGAATAATTAACAGTTTAAACTCCAGAATCCACGAAAAAGAAAAAATGATATAGGAAATGAAAATGGGAAAAGCACTTACCTGTACTCATAAATGTCATCAAAATACTTCTCCGAGTATTGGATCTGGCCCATTTCCACTCGCTTCCTCTGCCCTTTCAACGACACAACGTTCTTGCTTGTTCTCGCTGCGAAATTCAGCCCTGACCTACCAAAATATTCTTGAGGAAACGAGCAAGTTGTCACGATCAGAAACCAAATCAAAATTCAATTTCGATCAGAATATGAACCAAATTCAATTTGCTAACCGAGAATCAACAAAACAAAGCCGCCGTACCTCTGTTAGATTGAGAACTTGGGAGAGAGAGAAAGGTAACAAATGATTATTATATTGGGTTGAATTCAGTATGAAGGGGGGGGGGTGAGTAATTAAAAAAAACCAATTGGGGCAAATATGTAAATGCATTATCAAAATTGTTCAGCCGTAAGTTTAAAGGCACTAGTGCTGAATTAGCAAAGGAGGGTTTTTGAATTTCAAATTTGGAGTTTTACCCGCTCCTCTCCATCTAATTACCTCTTCTTTTAAGCCTTCATATTTTCTTTACCTTTTAAATAAGATGCATCATTTAATCTTTTATAGCATAAATTGATAGGAATTCCGTCTGATTCATGTGTATAATGCAGCGAGACAACAAAAGGTCGAGTACCACAGGTTTCATGAATAACAGTAACTCCAAAACTTCTTGAAGGTTCCAATTTCAAAAAGAAGCACTGCCACAGCTTGGCTTTCTGTACAGATCGTATAAATATGTGTATTTCTACCGAAAAGAAAAAGAAAAGAGATGTGGCAGGCACTAGGCAACAGCCATACGACGACAGACCATCAACTTCAAAATAGGTCATCATCTATCCCTGGACCCTGTACATTTTCGACAAAATCTGCATTCCTAACCAACCACTCTTTGCATAAAGTAAATGGCTCTAAGAAACGCTTCCCCATTTTCAGACCAAATATTAGTTCAACTGCCCCCGTCGAACGGCTGTTCGGCCCTTGGGCACCGCCTTCCGCAGCATTGATGTCCCTTGAAACACTGTGAATTGGTAATCCCTCCTGTACTCTATCAGCTGTAACAATATCCGTGTATTAATTTAATTAACCAACAAAATAACAATCCCAGAATGTAAGCTCTGCTTGTAAAACCTAAGATATAATTGTTAGGGAGAAACAGAGAGACTAATTTGTACTTCTGAAAGAGAACAAACCTGCTCTTGGCTCATCTTGCTGAACCCAAATTTGTTGGTCCATATAGATTCAGCTTCTTCAGCTGCTGGCAGTACAAGATTTTTCACATTGAGAGAGCCAAGCAGTTTCTCCACACGAGCAAATAAGGCCTGGAAGAAACCCTGCAAAGCACAAGTAATTTTAATTCAGAAAGAAAAACGCTGTTTCCTTGAGGAAACCAATTAACTGACCAAAAAGATGTGTGCACATGAGGAAAAATATGACAAGTCATAAATGCAGCATAACTCATTATCAACCTGTCCTTGGGACTTGCTACTAGTCGCAACTAAAGGAAGCTCCGCCAGTTCCTCCCCCAGAATCCTCACAATTGCAGCTGATTCAACCACATTGCTGTATGCCAAGGCTCAGTTATCAATATAATGATCATTTTCAGAAAATGGTTATAAAAAAAAAAAAGATCTGTTCGTTCTTACTTGACTAGCAACACAGCACAATACACGCCACCAAGTTCTTGCGTTTTCACATCGTTATCCCTAAAAAGACAAATAATGTTATTTTTCACAAAACAATCTCATGCAGTTCAAGCACTAAATGCACAAAAAGATAAAGAAATTGAAAAACCAATACTGAAAATCAAAACCTGTAATTTACCCAAAAAAAAAACTTGTTTAAAATCCTAAGGAAAAAATTGAAATATAAGTTATTGCTTACCCAAACACCAATGATGGAATGAGGTCAATGTTGCCACCTTGACTTACAGGTCGTTGTAAGATTATCGGATCGAACCTCTCCTAATACCCCATATAAAATAAAAAGAAAGTTAAGAATCAATTACTACTCGAAACAGAAGCAACTTCTACTTTGACAGTATTAAGACCAGGAAAAACAATGTTCAACATTAATATTGATCATCCTAAGACTATCATCACAATTGATCTTCATATGTTCTATAGATGACAGCCAAAAGCATTCTAAAGAAATCTAACTAGAGATTCCTCACATGAAAGATCTCGACAGCAACAGACAATAATGATTTAGCATCATCAGAAGAATTTTTCCTCCCATTAAGAAGCCTCCATCTCACATCTATTTTGTCACCCATATCTGAACAATTATCTCCTTGCCTCTTCTTTAAAGCATCCAGACATACATCTGGAAGTTTCTCTTCACCACGTATAACCAATTTCTGCAGAGTTGAATGGATTCTGGCACAACCAGAGCAACAGAACCAGTCACCTTTTGGTAACTCCTGTTGAACAAATGTCATATTCCAACAGCATAAGATCACCTTTAGGTACTCTATTTTTGTCAAAAAAATAAATAAGCACCAAATACAGTAAACTTTTGCATGATAAAAAACAGAAATTAGCACAAACCTTAAGGTCGTCTAGTTTGTTATCCCTTAAACAGCCAACATGATGCTCCTTTTCACACTGAAGAAATTAAGTGGATATTAATGCAGAATTTATCGATAAGTGAATTAACATTTTTAATGAATGGATTATTATAAACCTGATCACAAATTATAACAGTCCTGGGACCAAAATCTCTCTGGAAGTCATGCTCCCTGCAAGAAAATGAACGTACAGTGTATTACAGTAGACTAGAGATGATATAAACATCAAAATTCGTACAACAGGAAGAAATTCCATTTCATTCAGTTCTTTCCTAGAAGAAGCGGTTCTGGAGATTGAAGTCAAGTAATTTGTGCAATTAATGTAAACAAAGCAAAATATGCATGATGTTGACAATAGTTAAACCAGAGTATTGTCCTTTTGTTCTTTCATTTAGAGGAACACGAAGGGGTTATTGGCTTGGCTTAAAATGAAACCAAAATGATATGTATCCATGCACTTAAAAGGGACCAATAACTTGTTTCACGCGATTCATTTCCCAAGTCCAATCACCGAGAAAAACATAAGATCCTGAATCTTCAACTACACAAATCTAAGCTTTCTAAGAAGATACAAGCAGTATGTGCAAGCAAAGCAAAGTTACGACTTGTCACAGTTATCTTTCACTTAAACATTGATCACAAAAAGAACAAAAGGATGAAAGAAGAGATGCAGAGAAAAAATAACTAGTGGCACTGATTAGAAAGAAAGTGAGACTCAACCTGCACAAAACACATCCTCCAGAAGCATTCTCTAGCTTCACAATGCGAATGCATCGTCTGGTTATTTGCTCAATGGGATCTACTCCAGCAACCCTACCAGCTGCTTTTGCATTGGCATTATTTTCCACAAATTTTTCCTTCTGATAGGTAGTCAAACAAACCTTGCAATACCACTTTCCCTTCGGAATGCTAGGCAGAGAAAGACATTCTGCAGCAGGTAACATACATATTATGCAAATTGGGATTGAGCAATCAAGGAAAAGCATCAGCAATTTGCATCCATTAATTCTTTGAGTGGCTACATTAAAGGAAGCATTAATGTGCTTATACACACGTATCAAGCTTCCACAAGTTAGAATACAATCAATGAGGGCACAACTTATTAGCAGCAAATTTCTCTCTCTCAGGCACCCACTTGCGCACACAGACAAGCACCACTCAACCCGATTTGGTTTTTTAATCATTGATTTTAACTACAAAAACTACCTTTGCTACCTAAGATGCAAAGCATAGAGTTGATCTAGACCAATAAACCTCCAAGATGTGGATGTCTGCTAGAAATGATTAGCAGTGGTAAATATGTAGTTACAATTTCCAATAATCAAGAGAAAGTGTACATAAAAAAGAATTCAAATGCCCAATGCCTCTCTCTTTCCAAGCCTTTAACTACTCACAGTTACAAAATAACGTAGTTGTTTTCAAGAATACAAATTGCAATGCCAATTTTCTCTAATATGGCAATATATATGCTCCACGATTATAATAGCACGATTCCTCCATTTTCTGTGAGGACTAATGTGTCAAGTTTCAAATAACACTACTAATAAAAGAAAAATAAAAAATCACCTGGGTGGAAAGCTCTGGGACATCCATCACAACACAAAAGATCTCCACCATCTTGACACTTTTGGCACAGGTCATCATTTTCATTGGTAGACAACTTCCGAACTTTGGAAAGTGATATTGACAACTCATGGAGAGACACCCCATTAGATGTGTAAATGTGCAAGTAACTGTAGAAAAGGAGCACAAATCAAATTGGAAAGGAAATAAGAGCAAACACTGCTTCAAACATGCAAATAAAAAGAACTGAAAAATGAAGGTTGATTAATTAAATGCACCAGTAGTCAAACAACATAAGCTTTCTATTAATGATCTGGAGCCAATAGATATTCTACAATGGACATAAGACCAATAAAATATGTATACTCACGGTTTCCGACGGGATGCCCAACCAGCATGAGCTTCAAATTGAGAAGGGCTAACCTGCAACACATGTAAAGAGAGATCAAATTTTCATAAAGAATTTCATGAAAGACAAAAACTCCAGAATAAGATAAATTCCATTCATCATTTTCCTATTTTTCTCCTTGATGGGGAAAGCAGGAGAGTTTCTTCAGCACAATAAAACATACCTCAGAGTTGCAGCAATAACAGAATATTGCATAACCTGTCTTGTATCCCGTGAGTAATTTCTGCCAACATTTGATAGCTACACTCAGTAAACATAATTTAAGGTTAACAGAAATTAACTTGTCATCAACATAACAACCACCACCTTTCCCTGTGAATAATATGCAACTTCAGTTCCATCTGGCAAGATATCTTCTTCAAAAACCAATTTATGTAATCTCAGATCCCTAAAAAAGTGAATGAAGAAACATAAAATACATTACAACAGAAAACTCTGACAAGAAACATTATGAGTCAAAGAATGATTTATTTCTAAACGAAAGATTAAAAATTAAAATAGATATGGAGACATTAGGTGTCAGAACAAAGAAAAAAAACTAACTTCCTTGTCAGTCTTCCATGGCTCTTGCTCCGTAAAGGGCTATTGTTTATCAAACTTCCAGAGGATTTTAGAACTGGCAAAGGTTTCGGTGTCCTGAATAAACCAATAAAAAAGCAATATCAATAGAAGATATCAGCCTACCTTATCTTGCCGTTGAAAGATATATTTCATTAAACACAAAAAGGGATGGCACAAATACAAATGCAACTGTGTATTTGCAGCTCACTGATGCTGTTGTCTGAGCATTCCTATGTTGCTAAAAGACAAACTCTAACTGCAATTAGATGGAATTGCAGAAAATCTCGTGCACAGTCAGAAACCACATTCTTGTGATTTAGAACATAAAGAGGCAGAAGTTTTTGCAAGTTTTCCATCTAAAATTGGCACACAATGTTTAGCAGCCAATTAAATGCAAATATACCATTGATACTTCAGTTTATATTAGCAGCATTTCTATTAGGGTTTGATGACAACCAGTGGAACAAAACCTAAGAACAGCACTCAATTCACAAGTCCAATGCTCTCAAGAGAAGACAATAAAATGACAGATAGCCATAGTCTAATTGGCTATCTATGATTAATCATGCAGGACTATTTTATAACAGAACATAAATCGCCATTCATGTATGAAAAGGTTCTATTTGCAATAGTTGATTAGATTCATTTGAGAAAACTAGGTAAACTGACGGAACACATGGTTTGTAACATTGATTACCCTTCATTTGTATCACTTGCTCCTGCTGAGACAGAATCAGAATCCACAAACTCCATGCACCGACCACAAAGAACCATTGAATTTCCAGAGTTGACATCAAGAAGAGGGCCTAAAATATGTATCCCAATGCCGTTAGGATTTTTTTTTTTCACAAAAGGAAAAAAACGCATTGAACACCATGCAAGAAGGGAAAAGAAACCTCGGCAGTTGAAGCAGAAATTAGATTTCTTCAAAGCCGAACGCCCAATAGAAACATGCAATGCTTCATCTAAGTTCTCCAAAGAAGCGTCCCTGCAAACATTTATAACATCTCGGAGTGTGTTTCCATTCTCTAGGTAGATATACTCTGGTGGCCGCTTATTTGAACTGGCTGCATGCAGCTCAAATACGATAGGCGTAACAACCTATTTGACAGCAAAACAAAGAACTATATTTATACATCATGCGGGGAACTCTATATGGGCAAACAAAAAATAACTACAAACAAAGACACTCACATGATTTCCTTTGCAAGTTTGGCAAAAACACAAAATTCCTGATCCTTTGACCACTCCGCGCAGCCCTGCCTCACAAACTCTAGCCTACAAACAGTTAAACAAATCCCAAATCAAAAGTTGAACTAATAACAAGCATCCGTAGAAGAAACACTTATGGCGTGCGAAGCCATACCTTGGAGCCCCGCAAGTACTTCACTCTCAGCCCTTCGAGTAGTCCTGATCCAAGAAGATCCCTCAACCTGATACAGAACTTGCTATTTTTTGATGTCTTGGGCGACGATGAGGCATTAGCAGTAGCTGTTGTAGGTGATGAACTTCCAAAAGCACCGTTCTTGGTTTCAACACTATTCTCCGCCACACCATCCTCACAAACGGATTCCTTTTCAGTCTCCTGCAACTTCAAGGCTGACCTCGTAAACCTCCTAACAAAATGTTTTTGTTCCTTGCGTTCGCTACCATTTTGCAAAACTAATGGTGGGCCATTACTACCCGACTCACCATTCACCAAATCCGGCGACGACCCACTTGTTCCTTCTTCAAGTTCATCAACGCCACCACTCATTCTTACTTCTGGCGAACCTTTTGTTTCCAAAACCCCATCAACCAATTCACTCTTAGAATCGTGAACACCTATGGAAGACGGAACCGTAGCATTAGTCCCTTGCTCACATTTATTGTCTGAATCAGAAGCACTAATTGACTCCACATTCTCTAGACCCTTTTCCCGGCCACTATGACCACCCTTCCCAATGTCCTCTACACACTTCGAATCAGCACCATTGTCCTTACCTTCCACACTCTCCAAATCGCCACTCCTCCCAATACTCACGGATTCGATCAAACCAACCTTTGCCTCCTCATCCCCACTCCCCAATTCAACCACATCACTTTTTGCCTCCTCTTCTCGCACAATCTCCACCATATCTCCACTACCCACTACTTTCCCCACCAAATCACTCAACGTCTCACCATTTAGGCCACCGCTCTTAGAACCCTTTACACCGTTCTTCAATCTTTTGTTACTTTTCGATTTCCCAGCACTTACATTATTGGGAGGAGAAGCTCCGGCTTGAGCCCGAACCGACCGGGTTCGACCCAACCCGCAGACTTCCGACTGGGACCTGAACGCGAACTCAAACTCCCGCTTAAGTCCCGGCCGTACCTTGGCCATTAACAATTCCTTCTGATCCGTACCGTTTGCCATAATTAGAGTCCGCTCTCTCCCCCTCTCTTTCGATGCCTAGAAATCAATATTTCGAATGCAATTTATAGATATACCTCTTCTTGATTCTTGATGGGCTGTGATATTTGAGAAGAATCAGAAAGAAAGAAGATTGCAGCAACGGAAAGATTAGAACTTAGGGTTAGAGAGAGATAGGAGAGGGGTTAGAGACGAGTCCGTTTCTTGCTTTCTTTGAGGAGGAGAGAGAGCACAACCTTAAATTATCCAGGAATGACAGAACTAGCCCTGTTGGGATTTCGTATCCTTCTGTTTTCTTTTTTCATATTTTTTTGTTTTTCTCCTAGGTTTCAAATTTTTGTAATTTTACATGTCACCTAAAAAATTTTATGACTATTGGGAATTAAAATTAAATTTTGAAGTTCTTTTGATTTATTAATTTATATTATAAATACAACTTAAGTTTATGATATTATATATTTAACAATAATTTTTATTTAAAAGCAAATTGAAAATAATTTACATAGTTATTTTTTGTTTTTATTATACATGAAAATCAATTAAAATGCTCAAATAATGAAAATATTATTTTAAATCCAGGACGGGCATTTTGGTCCTTAAGAATTAACAGTAAAGCAAGGGCTTCGTTTTTCCCTGTTGGGTTTAACGATAATTTGCGTCTTTCCGAGTACCGTACAGCAGTGTGTATATAAAAATTCGAAATTCGTGAATTTTCGCGGCTCAATCAATAAACGATAATAGCCAATCAAAAATTTTGCAGGCCAGGAAGATCCGCTGGGCCGAGTCAGAGAAAAAATAATTATATTAGAGAGTTAAAAAATACCAACATCTCATTTAATTTCATGTATTACTCTGAAATCTCTTATATTTTACGTAATCTTATCACAGTATAAAGATTTATTGAAAAAATTACATGCTATTAGTTATATTATAAATTAATATTATTATTTTTAAATTTAAGATAATATTACATTTATTAGATTTAATATGATAATAAATAACATTCATTAATTTTTATTTTTGTTTAATAATATAAATAAATAAATTTTTATTTATGACTTTTTAATAAATAGTTAATGATTAGCTTTATCGATAAATAAAATTATAGATTTCTTTATTATAAAAAGTTATCATACTTATATCTCATTACTTAAATAAAAATATTAGATTTTAGTCTAAAATATTAATTTATTTTAGCAAAAAGTTTGATAAATATATATTATAATAAATTAATCATCTTAACAAACAAACAATAATAATCGGAAAAATTTTCGTTAAGACGTGAGATCTGAAGTACGCTGTGGCAGCCTTACTTCTAGCTAGTGGAGTAGCTGTTTTCAAAAATTTAATTATATTACTTATCAGCATTATAAGACAATAAATAAAATTTTAATATATAAACAAATTAACATGTGTTAATAATATAGGATAAATAATATTCATTCATTAATCATAAAATATTATTCTAGAATTTAATATTAAATAGTATTATTTACATATAAAATAATTTGTAATTAATAGGATCTTGATATTTTATTAATATTATTATTACATAATAAAATAAATTTTTAAATAAAACCTTAATTTTCTCCATGTTAAATTGATTAATATATTATTAATAATGATGAATAAAATAAATCAATATTATATATTAAATTTTTGTTTGTATATGGTCAAGTGTTGATTGTATATGGTCAGAAAGTTTTCCAAGTGTTTTGTGATTTTTGACGTAAAAGGTCAGCAAAAGGAGGGAGTGCAAAGACCATTGGTAGATATCAGAAATGGATGATTGCATCTCACCTGTTATCTATTCGTGGCGGGAAAGAATCATGTAATGCCACCTGGACTTTGTGAAATACAGTAGCTTGTTATTATTTAGAATAAAAAATTATTCTGAAATTTATATTGATTATGTCATATCATACTTCTAACAGAAACCAGTGAATAAGGAATAAATTAATATTATCCATATATGCCTACACATAATATATACATTTTTTGAAATGCTTTTTCTCCACAAATCACTCAAGTTTGGGGAGATAATTAATTAACTTAATATTTGTATGGGCTATAACGATACTCAAAAGGGAAGTGAATTGGGTGTTTACAAGATGCAACAAATTTTCTGACCAATATACTGAATTAATATCAATCTATATAAATAAATAAGAAGAATTCTCTTAATATAAATGAATCAAACAATTAAACAATAATTTAAAAAAGTTGAGGAAGAGAAAATACAATCCGTTTTATAGTAGATCGACAGACAACCTTAACCTATGCTCATTCTTGAGACTTTTTAATAATTCAACTATAATTTTTCTTTCAAAGCGAAAAGTAACATTTGTATAATCTTTTTCGATAAAGAAAAGCCATTTTTATAATCTTCTTCTAATGTGAAGAGGAATCTTAATTCTACTTGAAACACTCTCAAGTATAATATCCAATTCACCCCAATAAAAGATTACAACTTAAAAATATTTCACTTGATAACTCATAATGGCTCACTCACATAAATATAAGACAAAGATACTCACATGATTAAAAATCTCTTTAAAATTTGTGGATACGATTCCCAAAAACTTTATTATGCTAAAATCAATGAGAAAATATAAATTTATAATATTTTAGGATCCAAATAATCTTTTAAGCCAAAAACTAGTCATTACAATGACTATATATGAAGCATTAATCGATCACTATAAATATAATAGTCGACCAATATGCATTTACAAATATGGCACATTGGTCAACCAATATATCAATTGATGTTACAGCAAACTCATGATACATTAAGTTTAACAACTTTAATATATATTAGTCAACCATTAATCCATATAGTTCAACCAATCATTTAAAAGACATGATTTTTACAACTTCAAATGCTCAATATTAATTTATTTAATTCAAATGTGATTAAAATACTTCTAAAAATTGATCCTTAAAAATAATTTAAAAGATTAAGAGACTTCCATATTAAAATCAAAAGTTTCATTGCCTTTTTGTTGAATGTAAACATTATGTAATGAAGTAAGATAAACTTATCATGAATAGTGAGCCTTATGGAACCTAAAATTAATAAAGTGAGATTACAAATATTAATACAAAATATAGAATGACCTTAACGAGTCTTGATCTTCTTTGATATTGTTTTGATCTTCATTTTGTTGATTGCATACTTCAACTTCTCCTTTTTAAGTTCATTTTTTATTTTCTTGAGTTCATGGCTTCAATTGTTCTAATATTGCTTTTCATCAAATTAATAAATAAAATAATGTTTTGTCATCATAAAAACATCGATTAGAACCTTCCTCAGTTCAACAATCTCCTTTTTTTATAATGACAAAACAATTATGAAAAATAAAAAGATTCATGACTTAGATGCATCTTTGAGTTAAGGATATTGTGACTTTATATGACCAAGTTTTTAACATTCAAAGCAAATAATATTAGAGAATTTATATTTTAAATCATTTTTATCTTTCTTGAAGTCCTTTGTTTTGTAGAATTTCTTCTTAAGAACTTCTTGAATTTTCTAGTGATTAAACTAATTTCTTCTTCATTGCTTTTATAAGTGTAAAGTTCCAAAATCTCGATTTTATGAATAGTACTTTTTGAGTAGTGAATATTGTATCCCAAGGTGAATAGTGACTCTCGAGACCCAAACCGTATTTTATTTTGTTTAGCATCAGATAAATTCTGGGATGGCTTGAGGATCAAATTAGGTTTGACCAAGAGTTGACCATTGTCAAAGTTTGACCCGAGAAAGGGTGAAAGTCAAATGCGAAAATATTAATGGAAATAAATGATATTAATTAAGGTCTTTATGTGAAGTTGATATTTTTCTTATGGGCATTTTTATTGAGAAGAAGAAAAGAATGAATTAAAAGTTAAAGTTAATTTTGGATCTAAAAAATACGAAAATTTTTAATAAGGGAGCACATTAATTAAGGTCTTTATCTTCTTCTCCACAACATTGTCAAGAAACACCTCCCTCTTTCTTCTCCAATTTTCTTTTATTTTCTTTCATTTTAAAGCCATTTTTCTTAATTTTTAACCTCAAATTACCTATTAAACACTAAATCATCACTCTAGGGTCCCTAAACTTACTGTATAAACAAAAAATTTGGGAAAAGATAAAGAAAAGGTATATGAGTGTTCTTAATGCATAGTACTTGAAAATTTATAAGGTAAGTTAATGGAATTTTGATTTTTTTTAATACATGATTTTGATGTAGTTGCATGTATTGATGAATAAAATGCATCAAATTGAATTTATTATGCAATATTATGAATATAAAGAAGATGAATTGAAGGAGAGAGACGAAGAGAAAGAGAAGGAACAAGGAATTGATGGTGAAACTAAAGTTCATGTAATTCTATTTTTTTGCCTAAAAATTGTGTATTATGTAATTTAGATTATTAAGATAAAATTGAGAGTTTATGAAACTGTTATTAAAAATATTTAATTGGATGCTGAATGAAGTAGTATATGTGATTAATTGAAATTTTAGACTTATAATTTGTACTTTCCCCAATTGGCATACATCATGTTTGAATTGAGAAACTTAATATACATGTTATTTTTGACTAATTGGTAAGATGAATATGTCTCAAATATGAAATAGCTTGAATTGGTTATTATAAGCTTTTATTATGAAATTTCAATGGTATTTAATTAGATTTGCCCATAGTAAAATATATAAGAATTGGAGGAATGTGATAAGGTTGGCATGTCAATTAGTGAGTTAGCAATACTGCATCATGATATACGTTGCCGGATTATATGGCTCTGAGAGCTCGGTTTCGGTGTAAGATATTTGATTTGTGTTATGAAATGCATGACTCCGAGAGCCCAATCTCAATATGTAAATAAAAAAAGACTATATGGTTTTAAGAACCCAGTCATATATTTAAAAATCCCACTTAACTGGCTCGACAATACAATTTTGTTGGATTTTACTTTGAAGCAATTACAAAAAAAAATGCATGACTAATGATTAAGTAACTTCAAATGAAAATAGTAATGGCTTTTTAAATTAAAATGTACAATTTATTCATCATTGTGTAATTAGATATGAATTATTAAAATAGATACATACTTCTATTTCATAGCTTGATTTTAAATGCCTATATATGCTTAGAAATAAATGTAGATATTTATATTTTAAAAATATTATATATTATGCATGTTATAGTTGAATGAATTAAATTGAATGAGAAATGGAATTGCTTGAACACCACTAAGCCTATAGCTTAGCGTGTGAATTTTCCACACGTAGAAATGAATCTGGCATATATATTAGATATGTTTTTATCATATTCATTTGAAATAGTTCGTATTAATGCATTAGGATGCTTACTTTGGTCTCTTTTACTTGACTGGCTATGCCAAATTTCATAAGTTGTTTCATACATAGAGGCTCTACTGAATTCTTTAATTTATTTCTAATGCATAAAAAAGGGTATGTATGGTCTCACTATTTAAAGAAACCAATCTCTTATCTTCAATTTCATTTTCTTCCTTTAATTTAAAAACCTTTTTGTTATCTATAATTTTAGTAGGAATAAATGAACTATTTAACATTATATCCCAAAGGTCTACACTTTTGGCCATTAAGAAGAATCTCATTCTAGTTTTTCAATAAACGTAATTAATACCGTCAAGGAAAGGTGATCTACTAATGCTTTGTCCATCTTAATTGAATGATGATGATTACGATGTTTCTAAATATGTCATTATAATCTTTATTATAGAATTTGTTTTAGAAATGCTAGCCTAATATACCCATCATGATACCAATTATTAGTCCCTAATGGTGCCTAAGAGGGGAGATGAATTAAGTGTTTACAAAATTTAACAATTTTTCTAACCAATGTACTCAATTAATAATAATTAATATAAATAAGTATGAGAAAATTGCTTAATATAAATTAATTAAACAATTGAACAATCATTTAAAAAGGATATAAAGGAGCAAATCTAAATTGATTTATAATGGTTTAGCAGGCAATCCTTGCCTACGTTCGTTCTCAAGACTTTATTGGAATTCCATTATAATTCTTCTTTTAAGGTGAAGAGTAACCTTTGTACGGTCGTGT
>JANIJH010000224.1:6140795-6158046 GCA_024520975.1 Erythroxylum areolatum | reverse complement strand
ATTAATAATAATTAATATAAATAAGTATGAGAAAATTGCTTAATATAAATTAATTAAACAATTGAACAATCATTTAAGGAGGATATAAAGGAGCAAATATAAATTGATTTATAATGGTTTAGCAGGCAATCCTTGCCTATGTTCGTTCTCAAGACTTTATTGGAATTCCATTATAATTCTTCTTTTAAGGTGAAGAGTAACCTTTGTACGGTCGTTTTTTTATAAAGAGAAACCCTTTAACAATCTTTTTTCAAGGTGAAGAGGAACATTAATCACACTCCCAAGTATAATCCAACACCCCAACAAAATATTACTGTTAAAAAAATATCTCATTTATTCACTTGATAACTCAAAGTGGCCCTTACACACAAATATAAGAAAATGATGCTCAAATAATTGAAAAACTCTTTGAAATGTGTGTCTACAACCCCTAAAATGTTCTTTATGCTAAAACTAATGGGAAAAATATTTTTAGTATTTTGAGACCCAAACAGTTGTTAGAGTCAAGAACTAGCCATTACAGTGACACTATATGACACATTAATCGATTAGTCTAACATATTGGTTGACCAATATGTATTTACAACAGCTGATTCATTGGTCATTGAAACTGGTCAACCAGTATACATATTGATCTACCAATATGGCCCAATGGTCAGTCGATATATTAATTAATGTTACAACAAACTCACGATACATAAAATTTAATAACTTTAACTCATATTGGTTAAATACTAACATGTACAGGTCGACCAATCACTCAAAAAATGATTTTCGTAACTTCAAATATTCAAAACCAATTTGTTTAATCCAGATATAATTAAAATGCTTCTTAAAACATTCCCTATAAATTATTTGAAAGATTAAGAGTCTTTTACATTAAAATCAAAAGCATTAATGTCTCTTGATAAATATAAAGACTCATGCAACGAAGTAAGGATTATGTATGGTGAGCTTTTTGGATCGTCAAATTAACAAGGTGAGATTACAAATAATAATACAAATGTAAAATGACCTTGATAAGTCTTGATCTTCTTTTGTTCTTATCTTAATCTTTATTTTGTCAATTGCAAACATCAATTTCTTTTTTAAACAATCTTTTCGAGTTTATGAATTTATTTTATTATAATATTTTTTTCATCAAATTAATAAATACATTACTAGTAATTATATTTTGATATCATCAAAACACCAATTAGAACCTTCTTTGATTTATAAATATAAAATTCAAAATTTTAAATGAATTATAATTTTATAATTTAATGTTTATTATATTTTAATAGAATAATATTGTTTTAACTTAATTAGTTTTTATTAAATCTCAAATCAAGTTCATGTCAAATTACTATATCTAATTACGATTTTAGATTGTGAAGCACGTAATCTTTCTTTCAACAGATTAAGCAAATCTATAAAGCCTTAACAGAGAAAATAAACACTTGGAATAGTTAAATTATATAAAAATTTTGTGAGTTAAGAACCAAAACTAATGATAACATTGGCCGCCATGCTCTCATCTCAAATCATCACCTTAAGAAATTCCTATATAATAACACAATATATTCCAAATTTATCTTTTGCGTATAATCATTACCGGTTCATTTATATCTTTGCATTGCAACTATAACACAAAATGATATACCAAATATCTAGCACGTTAGGAGCTAAGAACACACTGTCCTTTAAATACTCATTAATGACTTTTGTCATAACTACCTTTTTAGAAAGTAAATCTTTTATTTCGTATGTATATTTGTACAAAGGTGATATTACAATATAGCAGTCTGTATGATCTATATTTGGAAAATACAAATCAATACAAATCTTGCTATAATTCTAGCTCTAATTGATCAATTCCTTCATTTAATCTTGCAAATGAAAACTCGTGCCAACACTTCCCCTTAAGTTTGTGCATATAGATCTAACATGCGTAACTTGCTAAGGGAGTTGTGAAAACTCTTGCTGCACATAGCTTTAGTTAAAATATCTGCCAGCTGATCTTTAGATCTCACAAAAGGAAACTGAACTATCTTTGTGTCAAGGTTATGTTTGATTAAGTGTCTATAAACTTCAACAAGTTTAGTTCAAATTGTTGCTTTATTATCACGAAACAAATTCAATTCATCATCAGGAGGAAATCTAATTTTAGATAATAGTCTCCTAAGCCAAAGAAGTTTTGTCGCACCCCACTCTTATAGTGCATCTCCCCGAACATACTGATGGTATTTAGCAATACACACTATAAGGGTGGTGCGCTATGACGATCAAACAATTGAAGCTCGTTACAAATTTTTCAACAATCACTAGCATATTTAGGAAATCGATAAATAAATTGGGCCTACTTTATTCATAAACATTTTCATTCACAATTGTTACTACACTCATTGAACAATCTCATTTATAAACATTTTTAATTTGGAAAGTCATTACAAAACAGAATTATTCAAATACCCGAGGTACAATAATTGCGAAATACACAATTTGATACAAAAATAAAGAAATATAAATATAGACGCGAATTGATCTTGACCTTTATCTCTTATTCGAATGCAGTGGCTAGACTCCCGTTTGCATAACAGGGTAACTCCTCTGAGCTTGAAAAATAATATTGCAATTTTGGTGAGTTTTACGAACTCAGTGAGTTAACCATCTTCGATGGCTCCCTCATATCACATAACACATGCAATTCATATAATCAAGTAATTCACATCAATTCACTAGTAATCATTTAGCATCACATATCAACTTATTTCACTTTTCACATTTAAAGTAGTCATACAGTTCATTTTAATCATTCAAAACATATATATTAATTTTATATAATGAAAACATTCATATAATGAAATGCATCATTCACATAAGATCAATTAATCACTTTATTTCACTTTACATATTCACTTTCACACACCATTGGACCTAAGTATAGCATTCAACAATTCTATTGAGTACACATATTTCTGTTAGATTGACATATAAGGAGCACTTACTATATTCTCACATTTATCAAACTCCTCGGATTATTAATCTTCGAAATTGTCTCAATCATATTCATATTCAATAGTAATTCAATACAGAAATTTAAAACAGAATAAATAAAGAAAATGAGACCATTTAGGTTGACTCACAATATGCTCCAGATTAGCATTAGCTTCCATAATCCAGAAACGTCTGGATGCGGACGTTCTATCCTGTACATCAACATCATACAATACACATATTACACACACATTATTAATTGCACAATCTTATGAATACTCAATCACTTATATATGTATATGTGTTGTGTATAATGCATGCTCGATGACAATCTCGGGTATATTACCTAAATTCAGATCTTATGTTCATTCTCATTTCATCAATAATATACATCTAATTAAACTTAAGTTTACACTTCATTTGTACATGAACATTCAAAGCTCACCATTCAATCCTTATTCTTTGTATGTGTCTAACTTATTCTTAGGCTTACAACTTAAGAACACTTGGTTATTCTAATAACATAGATCAATTCCTCGTCATTTTTTTCTAACATTATATGCTCTTGTAACACCCAATTCTCATTCACATTTTCTTAATAAATATTTCTCAACTCCTTTGAATCATAACTACAATCATCTGAGCATCTTCATTCCCATTATACTAATGTCTTTGGTACTTTGATATCAACAATTCATTCACTAAGTTATAACCTCAATTATCACTTCATACATATCACACATTTAGTCACTTAATCCAAGCATCATTCCAGGTTTAATTCAAGCTCCATTCAAGCCTAAATTAGGTCCAAATAGCGAGTGAATGTCTGTTGGGTAGACTTTATGTCGTCTAGGAGGACCTTCTCGGGTTTTACAGCTTTCCAACTCTGCCTATGTCCGTTTGATGGGACATCATGTCTGCTAGGCGGACCTTCATAGGTCACTGACAGAAATGTAAAATTTTAACCCTTTAGATAGCAAAATCTCTCATTGGAGTCTTCATAGAAGTTGTAGAACTTGAAGTCCTCTTTGAAAATATATAGCAAAAGTTATGCCTTTTGCCCCAAAATCTATATAATTGCATCCGTATTTTCTAGATTTCTAACTCTTTATTTACTACATTCAACACCTTATGCTTGGTCTATCATTTCTAGTTTAATTACTCATCATTTCCTCACAATTCATAACTCCATTTTAACTCAATATCATCCATAAATCATGATTGATCATGAACACTAAAAACAAAACATATACATATATACGTTCATCATCAACTTTCTGCATATGTACAACTTCATTTCCACTTTCATTTCACTTCTAATTATCACCTTAATTCTTCTCATTTCAAGACAGCACATTACTTTCTTTCTTTAGCTCTAAAATCATTTTAGTAAATCTCTAAAACACCCAAAGAGATCCACATTATTACACCAAGAAAACAGAACATAAAACCCATTATCTATCAAAAATTTCTGCACTTTTTCCTACACCATCTTTAATGATCATTCTAACTCAAATCATTTCAACAAAAGCTTATGAAATATTGATCATTATAAACACAAAAATAAGACATCAATGTGTTTATTTCTTTACGTACGTTCCAACATATATAAAACACCATTTACTCTATTAATCCAACATTATATCATTACCTGTTGCCCATCACAACGCAAATGCAAGGCATGGATATGTTCAATATTCACCCACCTTACACATATATTTTCAATATCTTTTTCATGATCATCCCTCCTCTTAAACTATCATCAAATATGCTTCATTTAACACCATAAAGATTAACATGTTACTTACTTGATTTACCCAAAGCTTCTTCAAGAGTCTCTAAGAAACCCTAACTCCTCCAACATACACGATCATCAACTTTAAAGTGGAATAGGTTGGGTCTTTTAGCAACAAGATGGAGAAGACAACAAATCTTGAAGAAAAAAATGAAAGAGTTGGACAAAAATCAACATGATCAGGGTGAAAGTGAGATGGTTGTGAGTAAAGAAGAGAGCAAATGAAGAATATGAAGACAAAAAACATATATCGTAAATGATAAGTGAAACATCATAAGATGGTCTTTAATTTAGGTTAAAAAAATTGTAAGTAGTGAGTGGCACGTGTTGTGACACTTGTCACTTGCCACTTGTCATTTTATTGTGGTCTCCAATTTGCTCTTTTAAAAAACTGGTCCATTTGTCTCCAATGTCTAATTCAACTGTCTCCCAATTTTTAATGATCACTTGTCATTAAATCTTAATGTCACTTACACTAATTTCTACTACCATTTGACATATATTTCTATTGCCATTTATCAATTGTTCCACCATTTGGTATTTTTCCTAGTCTAAAAATACCCATAATTTTAGAAAATTTTCAAATTTCATCAAACATTCTAAATCAATAATTTAATTCACCAGATTAATTTTTAGGGCAAAATATTCACTATCCATATCATAATCACATTAAAACAATTATTTATACTCGAAAAATGTCAAATAAGTGCATGAACAAATCATTATAAAGTGTGCAATAATTAAATTCACGTGTATATATGCTATAGTATGCATGAGCATGAAGTGCATTTCCTAATTTTTTCATTGATATCTCTCATGTATAGTATTCTAGGGTTCTAACCCTTAGCATGGAAAAATAGGATGTTACAAGTTCACACAGTCACTTTGCCATTCCTCTAAACTCTGCTTCTACACTTAATAAAGGCACTATTTTATGTTTTTTTACTTCTCTAGGTAACTAAATTTCTCCTAATAAATGTGAAATAACCTGAAGTAGACTTCCTATCTGACATGTTCCCCTACCTAGTCCGCATCAGCATACCCTTCAACATTAAGGTGGCCATTTTTAAAGAAAAAAATTTCTTTTCCTAGGGATAACTTCAGATATCGAAGGATTTGCATTACAACACTCATATGATCTTCGCTGAGACAATGCAAGAAATGACTAACTACACTTATCACATATGCAATTTCAAGTCGTGTATCAAACAAATAAATCAATTTCCGACCATTCTCTGATATCTGCTTTTATTTATTGGGACTTGATTTGGGTACTCTCCAATTCGACGATTTTGAACTATTGGTACATTAGCAGGTCTATAATATAGTAACCTAACTTCAGTTAATAAATCCAAAACATATTTCTGTTAAGAAAGAAATATGATTAATTAGATCTTATAGCTTCAATTCCCAGGAAGTACATGATTCCTCCTCAATTTTTCATTTCAAACTCAAGTGCCCATTGTTCTTGAAGCTTAGCAATCTCTTTAGAATTGTCTCAGGTAATAATCATATTGTCAACACAGACAATTAGAATATGATTTTTCCTTGTTGATGCTTCAAAAAGAGCATGCGATTAGAGCTACTCCGGTGAAATCTATATATTTTCATTGCCAAGCTCAGTCTTCCGAATCATGCTCAAGGAGATTGTTTTAGTCCATACAAGGCCTTTTGCCATTTACACACTACGTTACCTCCAGAATTTGCAGTAAACCCAAGTAGAACATCCACGTAATTCTCCTATTCAAGCTCACCATGGAGGAATGTATTTTTCATATCGAATTAATGTAAGGGCCAATCTAATTTTACTGTAAGGGACAATAGAACCCTGATTGTGTTCAATTTATCTACCAGTGAGAATGTTTCTTGATAATCGACTCCTCATGTTTGGGTATACCTTTTGGCCACCAATGTTGCCTTGTATCGTTCAACAAAGCCATCTGTGTTGTACTTGATTGAGAAAATCCATTTGCATCCTACTGGTTTCTTTCCATTTGGAAGTGACGCGAGTACCCATATCCTACTTTTTAATAAGGCATTCATCTCCTCCTTCATAGCTTGGACCCGTCTTAGATCTTGTCACACCCTTTTCTACACTTGTAGGAATGTTGTGAGCTGAAAGATGATGAGCAAGGCGTCTCGCTGGTTCAGAGAGCCTTTCAGTGGCTACATTATTAGCAATGGGATATTTCGAACTTCTCTCTTATTTTTCAAGAGAATATCGATTTGGAGGTTTACCACGATTATGCCTGAAAGGTAATTCATAGCCAACAGAAATAAGACATTCCATGGTGTTAGAGACATAAGGAGTAATTGAAGAGCTTGGAGTATTTACCTCAGTTATATTCTCAGGAGATGGGACAATGGTTACTGTTGGGAAAGAGGGGACATCTGTGGGAGAATTTGGTTCTATCTTATTTGAGGAGGTGCACTTCACAGACAACTTCTTTAGTACAATCACTAAAACTTTCTGTCTCTGCTCTTCTCCTCACTAACAAATGATGTCTTTGGGTCATTAAATTTGGCCATTCAAAACACAACCAACTAAGCTTTTCATCAAGATCCTCCCCTTAAAGAGGACAAATGGATGTCTTGGAAGTGTAGAAATTCTCACCTTCTAGAAATGTGACATCTATTGTTACATAAGTACATCTATGAGTGGGATCATAGCAACGATACCCCCTTTTAATGAAATTTGCAACTACAAAGAGACATCAAATGACATGAGGATTAACTTTTATGCATTGATCCTTATAAAGATGAACAAAGGCCACAAACTCAAATACTCTTGGTTGCATCATCAAAACTAAAGGTAAAGTTACAAATTGGGATAACAGTTAGAGAGGTGTTTGCATCTCAAGTACCTTTAATGGCATTCTATTAATAACATAAACTACTGTCATAACTGCATATGCCTAATATCGATTCAGTATATTAACTCCAATAAGGAGCACTCGAGTAGTTTTTAGGATATAACAATTTTTCCATTTTGTTACTTTATTTTGTTGAGAAGTTTATGAACGTGAAGTCTCATAAACCATTCCATATTGGCGAAAGAAATCTATCAATTGAGCATTCACAAACTCGCCTCCATTATCTGAGTGAAGAACTTGTGATGTGGAGGCATATTAAGTGCAAATCGTCTGGTAAAAAGATTGAAAAGTTTAAAAAACTTCATCCTCATTCTTTAGTAAATATAACCATGTCATTGTAGTGCAATCATCAACAAATATCACAAACCATTGATGATCAGACATATTGTTTTTCGAGGTAGGTCCCTACATATCAGCATGAATTAACATAAATGACATCATACCCTTATTACAACTTAAAGAATAATTAGCTCGGTGGCTTTTAGCCAAAATGCATGTCTCATGTTTAAACTCAGAAACTGTCAAGTTTGAAAGTAAAACAGAAAAAATGTTTCAAATAGCTGAATGATGGGGGCCTCATCGACGGTGCCAAAGATAAATATGCTCCTCTTTGGACTTATTGGAATGAGTGGTACGACATGCTCGACCTATCTTCACATCCTCCAAGTAGTAACTCCCCACCCCCACCCCCACCCCCCACCCCAATGATCTCCCTCGTATGAATATCTTGAAGGAAGAAAACATTAGGTTAAATAATTGCAACACATTGCAGTTCCTTAATAATCTAGCGTACAAATAGTAATTTATGTGCAAGAGAAGGAACAAGAAGTGTATTAAAAAGTGGTAGATTGGATGACAACACCACTGTGCTAGCCCCTGTCATTGGAAATGTCTTCCCATTGGTATTTCCAATGCTTGTCCTTTGTGGTATTAGTTCTTTCGGAAAAATCTCTTTCATTATTGGTTATGTGATCAAAGGCTCCCAAATCAAAAATCCACAAAGAATGGGTTTTCTTCACATTAGAGTTTAGAAAAATTGTACCCGAGGTAGTATTGTATCCTTTAATTGGACTCAAAGTGGGGGTTAAGTCATTGACAATTGAAGCTTGACTAACAGAGACAACAACCAATCCTCTAGCAATCTACCCATCCTTGCCTGTGTTGGCAATCTGCCCATCCTTGCCTGTGTTGGCAATCTCTCCTCCAATACGTTTCTTCTTCACTTGTAACTAATGCCACCATTGAGGTAGCCATTGATACCTTTCCTTCAGAAATTATAGTAAACCCAGGTGGAACATCCATGTAAATCTCCTCTTTAAGCTCACTATGGACGAATGCATTGATTATATCGAATTGATCTAAGGGCCAATCTAAATTTGTTGCAAATGATAGTAGAACTCTGATTGTGTTCAATTTGTCCATCTGTGAGAATGTTTCCTGATAATCAGCTCCACATGTCTGGGTATACCTTTTGGCCATCAACGTTGCCTTGTATCGGTCAACAGAGCCACCTGTGTTGTACTTGATCGAGAAAACCCATTCGCTTTCCACTGATTCCTTTCTCTTTGGAAGTGAGGCGAGTACCCATGTCCCATTTTTTAGTAAGGCCTTCATCTCCTCCTTCATAGCTTGGACTCGTCTTGGATCTTGTAACACCTTTTTCTACACTTGTAAGAATGTGGTGAGCTGAATGATGATGAGTAAGGCATCTCGCTGGTTTAGAAAGCCATTCAGTGGATAAATTATTAGCAATGAGATAGTTTGAACTTCTCTCTTCTTTTTCAAGAGAATATCGATTTGGAGGTCTGCCACTATTATGCCTAAAAGGTAATTCATAGCCAACCGAAACAGGACATTCTATGGTTTTAGAGGAGCAATTAGAGTACATACCTCAGTGATATTCTTAGGAGATGGGCCAATAGGTATTGTTGGGAGAGAGGGGACATCTGTGGGAGGATTTACTTCTTTCTTATTTGAGGAGGTGCCTTCACTGACAACTTCTTTAGTACAATCACTAAAACTTTCTGTCTCTGCTCTTCTCCTCACTAAAAGATGATGTCTTTGGGTCAATAAATTTGGCCATTTAAAACGCAACCAATTAAGCTTTTCATCAAGATTCTCCCTTTGAAGAGGACAAATTAATGGATGTCTTGAAATTGTAGAAATTCTCATCTTCTAGAAATGTGACACCTATTATTACATAAGTGCGTTTATAAGTGGGATCATAGCAACGATACCCCGTTTGATGAAATCTACAGCCTAAAAAACAAACATCGAACAACACGGGGATTAACTTTTATGCGTTGATCCTTATGGAGATGAACAAAGGCCACACACTCAAATACTCTTAGTGGCATCATCAAAACTAAAGGTAAAGTAACAAATTGGGATAGTATTTGGAGAGGTGTTTGGATCTCAAGTACCTTTAATGGCATTTTATTAGTAACATAAACTATTATCATGACTGCATATGCCTAATACTGATTCAGTATATTAACTCCAATTAGGAGCGCTCGAGCAATTCCTAGGATATGACGATTTTTTCATTTTGCTACTCCATTTTGTGGAGGAGTTTGTGGACACGAAGTCTCATGGACCATTCCATATTGGCGAAAGAAATCTCTAAACCGAGCATTCATAAACTCCTCTCCATTATCTGAGTGAAGAACTTGTGATGCAGAGGCATATTGAGCACAAATCATCTTGTAGAAAGATTGAAAAGTTTTAAAAAATTCATCCTTGTTCTTCAATAAATATAACCATGTCATGGTAGTGCAATCATCAACAAATATCACAAACCATCGATGGTCAGGCATATTGGTTTTTAGGGAATCCCCCAACACATCAGCACAAATTAAAATAAATGACACCATACTCATATTGGAACTCAAAGAATAATTAGTTCGGTGGCTTTTAGCCAAAATGCATGTCTCACAGTTAAACTCAAAAACTGTAAAGTTTGAAAATAAAATAGCAAAATCATATTTCAAAAAGTCGAATGAAGGGTGGCCTAATCAACGGTGCCAAAGATAAATATTCTTCTCTTTGGACTTGTTGAAAAAAGTGGTCTGACATGTTCGACTTATCTTCTCACCCCTCCCCCCAATACCACATCTAATAATCTCCTTTGTATGAATTTCTGGAAGGAAACATTAAGGTAACTAATTGCAACACACTTTAGTTCCTTGGTAATCTAGCTTACAAATGGTAATCTATGTGCAAGAGAAGGAACAAGAAGTATATTAGAAATTGGTAGATTGGATGACAACACCACTGTGCCCCTGTCATTGGAAATGTCTCCCCTTTGGCATTTGCAATGCTTGTTTTTTGTGATATAGTTCTGTGGTCAAAGGCTCCCAAATTAAGAATCCACAAAGAATAAATTTTCTTCACATTAGAGTTTAGAAAAATGTACCTAAGGTGGTATTGTGTCCTTCAGTTGGACTAAAAGTGAGGGTTAAGCCATTGACAATTGAAGCTTGACTAACAGAGACATTTGCCAATCCTCTAGCAATCTGCCTATCCTTGCCTGTGTTAGCAGTCTCTCCTCTAGTACGTTTCTTCTTTGCTTGTAACTGAGGCCACCATTCTAGGTAGCCATAAATCTTAAAACCTGTCTGTTTAGTGTGTTTAGATCGTCCACAATAAGAACATTTATGTCCATCATATACATTATTTGATTTAGAAGTGAAATTTTGACTTTCCATCTAGACTAGAGTTGGGTACAAGAGTTCCCATTCTCAAGCCTTTAGACACCAACATAGCACCTTGTGATTCCTCTGGCGTAGCTCCTATCATGACTGCTTGGTGTGTTGTCTCATGGTGAACATGGGCATATGTTTGTTCCATAGTAGGGAATGGTTGAATCTGCAAAACCTCCCTCCATATCTCATTGAGCCAATCGTCCAAACCATCCAAAAAATGTATGCTCTTTCTTCTTGCACCATACTATTGTAGTGTTGAACATATGCTTGGCACGACATCAGATTGAGTCTCTGAAAATCAATTTCTCTCCATAATCCCTATAATATGTTGCAATGTTTTTCTACTAAACCACCTGCTTGCTTTAATCATGATATTTTGTCAGAGATCATATACCTGAGATGCATTACTGCCATCAAAATAGATTATTACAATGACATCCCACACTATTTTTGTTGTTGGAAATATGATAAAATTCTCAATCATGAAAGGATCCACCGAGTTAATTAGCCAACTTTTTACTATAGCATCATCTGTATGCCACTTTCGGAACATTAAATCTGTTGATTCGTGTTGGGATAAGTCACCATTGATATGACCCAACTTATCTTTGCCAAATATGTGCATCTCCACCACGGGACCAAAGTGCATAATTGGTCCCATCCAACTTGATTCTAATTGGAGCAGTAGTTGAGTCAGGCGTTGAATTTGAAATTGAAATCTTGGATAGAACTTCAGTCATTTTTTGTATGAATTATGTTAGAATATAGGATGAAGAGGATGAAATTTCAGGAATTTCGTCTCCTTTTTTCATGGTGAAAGGTATAGATTTGAACCCTAATGCTATTGCTTTTAAGTGGTCAGGGATATCCTAGCTTGATACCATGACAGAATTTTCTCATGATTATCTTTTTAAAGAGTAAATCTCTTATTTCGTATATATGTATATTTGTACAGAGGTCATATTACACATATATAGCAGTCCATATGATCTATATTGGAAAAATGCAAATCAATACAGATCTTACATAATTTTGGCTCTAATAGATCGATTCCTTCCTTTAATCTTGCAAGTGACAGCCCATGCCAACACTCGTGTAGTTATAGGAGCACAAGAACAAAGCAAGAAACATGATCTAACTCGCGGTCATGGAGGTAACAATCTCTTGAGCAAGTCTCCAGATCATTTCACGTGAAACAAGCAGAGATCCATCTCCATCAACAGTGAAAAGCGAAAATGCCAAAGGATTGAGGTTGCCCGGTGGGATTGGAGAATAACCAAAGACATATATATGTATTGCCCGTTAGTCATACACCCTCCCACCGCCCCTAGACCAATCCTCCTAAGTGGTGGAGTTCATTGGCATAAGGGCGGTGGTGGGTGGTGGCGATGCTAAGTGAGTAGGATGTGGATGAACTGACCAAGTTAGGGAGCTCTATAGGTTATTATATACAAGAAAAAGGAACGAGTTTGAGGACACAGAGAAGACTGGAGAGACTCGATGGTTTAAAAAGGGTATGTGGAAAATCCAAACGAATAAGAAAGTGAAATGGAAAGTGGCGTGTGGGTGGGTTCCTTCTCCTGTGGATTAGCAATGGTCGCATCTTCTATGGAATATGCGGCGACCACCACCTCCGTTGCTTTGTCTACATTTCTTATTTTCCATAACTTTACTATTTTATTATATTGCTCATATTCTCAATTTTCTATTATTTACTCTCACAGTAACACGCCCACATGTCCACTGAAAACAGGCACAGGATCACCTGTGCCCCGTAGCCCAGTTCCAAAGGTTTGTTGTTGATTTTAACCCCACATTTATCTGGATTAATAAAATAGAGTTGGATCAGATTTATGGAACAGAGGATTTGTTCTCCTGAAAACACCCCCTTGACTTCATACGATTGTAAGATGTTATTACTGTTTATAAATTTATAAAGTCTTTCATACAATATTACAGTTTATAAATAAAAAAGAGACAATTTCTCTATATAATTACAAAGTTGAAATCTCACTATTATATAAACACAATATTTTATAGTTTCACTAATTTAATAATTGCATCTTCATGAAGTTGAATTAATTGTTTCTTAACTCAGCATCTATTGTATCTTTCATTCGAACAAGACATTTTGAATTAAATAATGGCTGAATTCAAACTTTTCTTTATATAAATGAAAAAGTGTAGCGGTAGAAATTTCATTGATTCAGTGGATGGCGTAATGCATGCATGTTTGAGGAAAAAGAGAAATCCGTATTTGAGACATGGACATGAAATGTGAAGAGCAGTATTATAATATAAGGAAGCTTATTGCTTTAGAAAAGCGCTTTAAGAGTTGTATGGAAAAAGCTTTGTTGTACCTAATTCTTTTTTTTTTTTTTGACTTACAAAGATAATAAAACAAACAAACTCCACACAACTCAAACTACAAACACTCTATTAGCATAGTATTTTACAGTACAAAGCTCCTTGCTTATCTCGATAGATGAGCTTCATAACAACTATCGGAGGCTTCTAAAGTATATGCAGACCTGGGCTGGATAAAACAGCTAGAGAAGTCAGGCTATCAGCACACTGATTTTCTTCGTGGTATACATGTTAGAAATGTACCTTATATATGCAATGAATTAAACCACAGGTACCTGTCACCAAAAAACTATTCTCAGACAAAACTATATTGGAAGAGGAAAGAATGTTAATCATATCTAATGAATCCACTTCAAAGACAACGCGTTAATATCTAAGTGTCTATGCCATTGTAAGGCTCGAGTGAATTCTTTAGAGTTTGGTAGCTAGTGGAGAATCTCGTCCAATATTCTGTAGAAATTTATTACACCACTGTCTGTGACAATCCCTAATTAATCCTCCAGCAGTAGTAATATTAGACACTTGTTTAACCGTTCTATATGTATTTAATTTGACCCAATTTTTCGTCGGTTTCGTCCAACCTACTAAATTACCTACAGATAAACCTTGTGTCTTAAACACACAACTTTTCAGGGCAAGAATAAACCTTGTGTCTTAAACACAACTTTTCACAATTCTTGCCTGGACTATTCAATCAATGTAATCCAAAACTACTCTAGTATCTTCTTTCGGCTAAACAAATTCAACTCAAAAAGATTTTTGTTTCTCTATTGTAATAATTATTGCGATGGTTATTACGCCTTCTGATTATTTCCATTTTAGTTAAGATATTTTTGTGTCAGTAAACCCTTTACAGTTAGTGCTTGTACCTAAAACTTCAACAATCTTTTTGACACGTAAAACAACCTTTCTATTGCTTCTCTTGACATGGTGCCACTTGTGTGGATAATATGTTCGACGCTAAAATGAAGAAAAGAAAGCTGATCATAATTCAGAACCATTACCTCCATCACTAAATGCTGGATAGATATATTCCAAGCATATTCATAAAACAGACATTATGAGACTTAAGGGGTGACTTAATACTGACGAGGAAAACCAAAAAGCAAAGAAGGAATTGTTAACGAGAAAGTGCTTTTGGGATGCCTTAGAACTGACGCAAGAACCATTGGTAGATATATGGGCCACAGTTTCCTGAGAGCAGTCTCGTAAGATTAGTATCGAGTTCCTTTAGAATGTATAAGTATGCAGAGTTAGACTACCGAGAACAGCTCGACCATTGCGGTTTAGAATTTATATACTCGATTCCCTCCTCTTCAACTTTTGAGATATTATATTATAAACCTAATTCGGGTCAAAATCGCCTAATAAGATGACATCTTCCTCCAAAAAGCCGTGCAATGAATTCCAAGTACATGAAATCTTATCCTGTAAACAAGCAAATAGATAATTCTTTTCTTATAGCACATATTCCTGCCTTACTCTTCATCGTTTCATGATTAACCATGAGAACATGTGGAATGAACCTTACAGCTATCATTCTGAAGGAAAGAACAATGGAACCTGAATACCTCAGATGTCTTGAGTTTCATACAAGAAATGTTAAAAGAGAAACTGTGCTTCAATCATAATGAAAAAGGCAAATTCAAAGCCGTTCTCTGCATTTTATATGATTACGTCGGTGATAGCAACAAGTCTATTGCTACTAAAGAAAAAATTTGGAATGTTTGCACTGGCAATAACTTCTCAATCAAACTATTCCCTACCCTTTTCTGCCTATTAAACGATCATTCCCAACTTGCTACAGCAAACCAAATCCTTTTCCCATGGCTAACGATACAACCACCAACCGGCCACCGCGGGCCACCAGGACAACACACTCCAGGCTTCTCCGACTCATTGCCATAGTTATACTTGTCCTGATACTCCTAGTCGGCTTAGTTGTGCTCATTACCTGGCTAGCAATCAAGCCTAAACGAATCTTTTACACCGTTGACGATGGCTCAATCAAAAACTTCAACATTAACACCAACCGCATCAATGCCACATTCGGTCTTGTTATAATGGCACACAATCCTAACCGCAGAATCTCCATGTACTATGATTCCATCGAAGTGACAGCGGCTGTGCATGGCCAAACCCTGGCGTTTAATACCCTCGAGCCATTTTATCAACCTCGGAAGAACGTAACTAGACTAGATGCGACGCTTGAGTCCAGAGACGTGGCATTGTCAAGCTCTTTGTCCAGAGATCTCAGGTTGGAGAAAAGGTCTGGACAAGCAGAAATAGACGTCCTAATTAGGGCCAGAATTCGGTTTAAGATTGGAGTGATGAAGATAAGACATCGCACACTTAAGATTTCATGTTCTTCTGTAATGATCAACTTGTCATCTTCCAAAGGTTTTCAGAGGGCGTACTGTGATATAGACTAAAGGTCCATAACGACTTAGTTTCTGTCTCTAGTTTTAATCTTCTTCTGAGAATTGCATGATTTGTGTGAGCCAGACCAGAACCCGTATTTACTGTTTTTTCTTAGTTTCATGAGAAATGGTGTGAAAACAATCATTTGTGTTGATTTCCTTTTGTGATTACAAGCTTGGTTAAGTTGTTATTTTTATTATGGTATAAATTTCAGTTACATGTAAATAACTTCACATGGCTGGTTAATTTGCAACAGATGCCATGGGCAAATTATATTACCAACGGAATGTTTAACGTATTTCGTCGGTAATTTTTATCGGTGAAAACACCCTTTTTCTTGTAGTGAACGATATATAGTTGTAGAAGTATAAGCACTGGAACGTTAAGGCTCACCATTGAAACCGGCTACGCTAATTGCCTCCATGGTTTCTTCTGATAACGCAAAAGAAAAATCGAAAAGAGGATGACTAGAACATGGTAATTCATTAATGAAATTATATCTGTTAACAATATTCAATTAAGATTAATTAAATGTGTGTAGAAAACAATTAAGCATTTCAATTACCAATTAGTAAATAATTTTCATTCATTATAATTACATATTTTTAAAATTATTTTAAAATTAATAAAAATAACTTTTTTATTAAATTGGTTATGTAATTGACTGTTGATCACCAAAAAAAATTTCTATAATTATTCTAATTTGATTTTAGTAATGAATATAATTAAAATAACTATTGTTAAAACAATTCCAACAAAGCCAAATGCATCTAATTTTTATTGGAAAATAAATTGTTGTCTGTGGAAATATTTGTTAACTAAAGACTAGAAGTGCACTTACGTTGCGTATGATTGCTGTCTTCTGTATGCGGAGACGGACCGGAACAAAAGTTTAGAATCGGAACAAAACAAAAATTTGAGACAGTGAGGTGTTTGGTTGTGATGAACAGAACAAAAAAAATTGTATCCGTCTCGAGAACAAAAATATGTTTGGATGCAGTAGATAGAACATAAAAATTGTGTCAACGACGAAAATATCCCTACTCCTTAATATGATTAGAAATATGTAATTCATTGATAATTTGATTACGAATGATTTGTATTAGTAAAAAAGT
>JANIJH010000224.1:6127947-6140695 GCA_024520975.1 Erythroxylum areolatum | reverse complement strand
TCTGAAAGCGGGAATTTTACAAAGGGAAGGACGATTTCGGAGCGTTTTTGTGTGCTACCGATGTGTCCTCTTAGTTACAAACGAAGGTCTTTATATAGAGAGACCTTAAGACTAGTTTAAAAGAAAATAATTGAATTACAATTCATCAATCCGGGTGCTCTTCTGGGCCCTCGTAGACGATTGGTGCAAACTGTCTTCAATAGTTTCTTCTTTTACATAGTTGATACACTCAATAATTTACATATAAGACAATAATAAGTGGGTGTACAGTAACTCCACTTATTATCTGTTTCTGTTAGAAGTCAAAAGACTTCATAATGCTGTCGGCCATTTATTCTCTTTTTACCGGCCACTTTCCCCACCCTTGACGTTTCAATGATCTTTTGCCAGCTGTTGATCCAGCTGTTCGATGGTAACGTGGGTTTCTTATTTCCTTTTCTTCTTCAGATTCCTCCGATTTTTTTTGATATGCTTGTCCATATCCTTCTTGTCGTTGACTGTGTGGAATCTCAGTAGTTACCAAATCTAATTTTTCTTGCTCATGAATCACTTCATGTTCTAATTGTTCCTTTCGTAATTCATGAATTGTTTCTTCTAATTCATCTACCTCTTGTTGTAGACGAATTATCTCTTGATCATATATTTCAGCAAGTGGTCCTGATCTTGGTTCTTTTTCAATGAAGATTTCTTCATTAAAATTGCTATACTTCATCATGTACTCAAGAGCATCATTAAAAGCATAAAACCCTTTAAATTTTGGTTTAGCCAATAATGCAGTTTTCTTAAGCAGTGTTGAGTAATAACAATAAATTCTTTTATCTGGACCATTGATTAAAGTATAGTAAGAATAGCTCTTACCAAGTGGTGGCTTCATGATTTTACTGAAATAATATTATAGTGCTCAACAGGCGTTATGCTTTTGTCTACTGCTGTTAGACTTCCAAATTGCATCCAGCAGACATTGTTGTTATTGATCAATGGGTAGATTATCCAAAGGTCTATATGCTTTTGGATCTTGTGGATCCGAAATTGGTAACTGGATTAACCCAAAATGACACAATTTCTGTTTATTTCTTTCCTCGATTTTGACAGGCGAGGCTCTCTTCTTTGTTAGGCTTACGACCCTTTTGACCAATTCTTCTATCGGAATGTATCCTGCAAGGCTTTCCTTAATAGGCCCTGAGCTTAATCCTCTTTCTCCTTTGGCAGGCTTTGAACTTCTTTCATGGCTGGTAATAGATTCTTCAATATCTGATTTTGTCTGTTGCTTAGCATTCCATAGGTCTTCCAGGGTTCTATATCCTTTGATTTGCTTTCCTCGGGAATCCATGATACTGCAAGTTTGGTCACAATACGAGAAAGTTGATCAGCTAACAAATTTCTTTTTCCATCAATATGTTCAAAATTGATGGTCACTCCAGTTCCTGTAATAAAGTCGACAAAATTTATCCATCTAAGTCTAGATGGTTTATTTTGTGTTTGTTTATTATAAAAACTGATTATTGCTTGGCAATCTGTTCTTAAAGTTATTTCTTTTTTATCCAAATAATGAATCTTGAAAGCATTCAACAAATTTATGCAAGTAGCTATTTCTGCATCAATAGTGGATTTAATTGTATCAAACTTTCCACTAGCGTATGCAAAAAAAGTTTCTGTAATTTTTGAACTTTCTTTTGATGCTTTCCATTTTTCTATACCACCTCATCCTTCCATACATCCATCTGTTTCTAGTATAATGTATGATCCTTGAGGAGGTAATTCCAATTCTGGTAAGTAGTTGACTATCTGCTTGATTCTTTTGACTAATTCCCAGTCCATATTAGTCATTCTTTTATCAGCATTTGGAGCTGTTTTATTGTAAAGAGGTCCAACCAATATTCCTAATTTAGGAATATAGCTTCTGGCATAATTTAAAATGCCAAGCCAAGATCTTAACCCCTTTTTTCTTTTAACTTTTCTTCCGGAAATTCAGATAATTTCTGAATTATATGTGGTTGTAATTTTATCTTCCTATTTCCAATAATAGCTCCAAGAAGTTCAATTTCTAATACTCCAACAATCATTTTCTCTTTGGATAATATTAATCCATTTCTTTTGCAAATATCAAAGAATATTTGCAGATATCTTCTATGATCTTTAGCTGTTTCTGAGAAGATGAGTATATCGTCAATGTATGCTACAATATATTGTTCATGCCCTTTGAAATAGTGATCCATTTTTCTTTGAAAAATAGCTGGAGCATTTTTCAACCCAAATGGCATTACTAACCATTCGTAAAGCCTATTTGGTACTATGAAAGCAGTCCATTCTATTGAGTTTGGGTCCATTGCTATCTGATGAAATCCACTCTTTAAGTCGAATTTGCTATAGATTCTGCTTGTTCCAATTTTCTTTATAATTGTATTGATTCCTGTGAGAGAATACTGATCTTTGTGAGTGTTGTTGTTGAGCTTTCTGTAGTCAAAAACCATTCTTTCCTTCCCATGTTATGATTTTACAGTGCTAGGATCAATTGTTGTACCTGAGTACACAATCATTGCCATTATTCTGTGTCTTGAATTTGGAGGTCGTATTACTCCCAAATCTAATAGAACTTTAACATGTTTCTTGAATTGAGCTTCCATTGTAGGTGTAACATGCTTCAAAGATTTGTCTTTTATAGTAATGTCCGGATTAATGATATCCAACTTGCATGTTATTTTATTTTTCGCCCAATATTTCTATGGATTTTTCCCTATGTATTCCAGGGATTCCATTTCTTTTAGATTTTCTTGTATTTCTTTTGTATACTAAGGTATACTTCTTCCAATGTTATAATATACCATATCCCTTATGGTATAATATTCTTCTATTTCCAGTTCCAATTCTGGTATGGCCATCTGAACCATATTTAACTCTGTACTTGTTGAAACTTCTGATAAATTCTTGTAGAAGGTAACTATTGTTCCTTCTAGTCTTATCCCCCCTTGTTGTGCCCTAATAAAGTTGCATCCAACAATCATTTGTATACCATCTTGAGGATTCATAGGTATACAGAAGGTGAATGGTATTCTATAATTTTTTTCCCTATCATCATGCTACCATCTTTGAGCTTATATTATGCTTTGATTGTTGAATCTATCCCATAAATCATAATGGGCCACTTTGATTTTTCTTTTGCCTTATCTGGAACAACATCCATCCTTACACAACACCTTGTTGCTCCTGTGTCCAGAATTGCCCTTAATGTAAATTCTTCACAACCAGCTATTTTGAAAGTAATATCAAAATTGTAAAGCTGATTATTAATTCTTCCTTGCACTCCTTTCTTCATACCTTCTGTTAAGGTAAGTGTATTTTCTTTGTAGTCAAAACAACTACTATTTCTTTCTGTTACACTTAGTTGTTCCAATGGACCAACTATTTGTATTTGTGGTACCCAATATTCTTCAAAAATTAATTGGGCAATTGCATCTCCAATATCCACAAAATATTCAACTGGACTATTATTTAACAGCACCACATAGATTGTACCTCTATAGTCAGTGTCAATTACTCCTGCGGCCACATCTATTCCTTTGATTGCCAATGATGATTTTCCAGCTATCCTTCCATATATCAATTTCTCCTTGTGTGCTATTTCCATTTTGATTCCTGTAGAGATGCTCTTTCTCTGGAATGGGGGTATTGCTACACATTCGATACTATACATCAAACCCTGCTGCCCCTTCTGTTTTTCTTGTGGGTATTTTTGACTGTGCTATGATAATGAAAAATTTTACTACAAATAACATCGCAGGCTTTAAATTTGAATTTGGTATCACCACGCTTCGCTGACACTCTGATGTAATTTCTTTTTCTTTAATCGTAAGTATACGATTTGAGGCTCTTAGTTCCTCTTTTAATTTTGCCTCACTAGTTTCTATTAACTGATCCATTTCTTTATTAAAGAAAATATCAGTTATTTTATTAAGTCGTTGGTTTTCTTGAATCAGCATTTCATTTTCTTTGAGTATTTGAGTAATATACTCAGGCATTTCTTGAATTACCTTGTCCTTATCTGATAAGTAAGGAACATAGGTAGACTTTTTCTTTTCCACCTTAATTTGTAGGTGTATGGCCGCACAAAATGCACATATTGTCATGAGACATTGTAAACAATGTATCCTCATATATTCTGTTGTGATTCCTTTACAGAATACACATTTTTCTTTATCAACAAAATATAATGGTATTTGTTGATTATATTGCCAAGTATGTTGATAGGTAACCACTGCAGCTGGTAATGTAACATCTTCAAGCCATGTGTATTGCTTTTCTATAATTTCTTTATTGTCTGTAATGACAAATAATGCTTCAGGGTCAAATGCTAATGTACTTAGCGTTATTGCAGTATCAGCTATTTCTTCTTCTGATACGGATAAAATATCTTCACTATCCGATTCATTTAGATCCACTGATACAACATCCCAATCTTCTGGTAAATCCAATTCTTTTATCATTGCAACTCTTGCTATATTTCCTTTTGGATTTTTACATTCTTTTGCATAAGGCCCTATTTCTCCACATACATAACATTGACATTTATGCGTAGGTGGTTTTTTTTCTTTTGAATACACGTATCTGTGTATCATGAGGCTTTCCTTTATAGGATTTTGCCTTTCTTATCCCATATTTCTTATTTGACTTGTAATACCATGGGATTGGTATTTGTGTACATAGTGAATTGAAATCTTTCAATCCTCTTTGCATATTCATTTCTTGGCACATTTCTTTTAGATATAACTAAGTAAAATGTATCCTTGGTAACATACCTATTTGATTTCCAGGATGTTTCTTTTTAAATTCTTCAGAAAACTTCCTGAAATATAATAATAATAATAATAATAATAATAATAGTGAAAAGCAGATACAAAATCTTGCATTTATATTAGGTATACTGGTAAAAGCCAACGGTGTTGCCCTCTACGCATGACTGTGTGATTTTTAGAGACAAGGATAAAAGTTTTTATCTTTCGATTTTTGGAGGAACGAAAATATTTGTCCCTATCATCTGGGGACAAAGGACAAAATTTTAGAGACAGCAACTAAGCACAGGAGAAGAATAAGATTTTTATGTTTTATCTTATGTCCCCACTAACAGGAATAGCAACCATACACCGCCTTAGTGCTTTTCACAAAACTTAAAATATATCTCATTATTCTTTATGTATAGCCTGAATTTTGTTGGAGTTTGTGGGTGATGGATACTTTTGCAGACCATTATGTCTGTGGACAATCAAGCAACAATGACTCAGAGGGGAGGAGGTCCTCTATACCCCTACCATGTGCCTACTCTGTCTCCTTTTGATCCCAAAAGGGGACAGAAGGTATTGAGTAAAAGGAGACAGAGGATCTCCTCTCGACTCAGAGACCTCGTCTAGCACTGACATCAATGGCGGTAAAATAAAGCGAACTTAAGCAAAATGGTACACAGGAGATCATGGAAGAATGCCAAGAATAAACCGAAACAGGGATAGAGAGGACAATCATAGCTGTGGACTAGCAGGTTGGTGAGGATGTTAAGAAATCGAGATAGCATCCGATTTCATTTGTGGTGGGATACTATTAAAACCTTTTTGTTTTTAAATTTCTAAAAGTTAAAATTACTTAAAATTCTTATAATATGATTAACATTTAAAATATAATAAAACATAAATCATCAACTTTCATATCTTATTTCGAAATTTAAATCTTTTCTTATTGTTTTCATCAAACCAATTTTAAAATTAGCTCATCTAAACTAAGAAAGGTGCATATATATATATGTTCAATCTCTAACAATATCTATTGAACTAGTAGAGAAAATTCTACAATTATTATAGAGAAGGTTAGACAAGAAATGCTAATATTTTTAAACTCTAAGCATATTTATAATAGGTTAAATATTTTTTAATAATTTAATTAAAATAACAAAATTTAATAAAAATTTCAATTATTTCTAATTAAGTGTCAACTATGTGCAAATAAAACTCAATATCTTATATTGGTTCTTATTTATTAAATATCTTATATTTAATTATAAAATTTCTCAAAATTTACAATCAAGTTCAAATTGATTAAATAACTTTTTCTCTTTTTAACTCGTTCTTTGTATGTGACAGTTTAGATTCCCAAAATAATGGATATAAATTATAATCATAAATTATATTTTTGATTACATAAATTAAATTTCTTTAATTTATTTTTAATTCTCTAACTAAATAATTTATATTCATATATTAATATTGACGTCTAGCAATGTATCATAAGTTCATAACTACCTAAATATTTGACAAGTCTAGTTGGCTCCATATTGATTAATAAATTATAAGATACAAATGCGATACATTGTTCTATCCAACCTATAAAGATAAGGGAAACATTGATGCATTAAAAGTGTTCAAAATGAAATTTAAATGGAAGGAGTCAAATTCCTTATGAAAATATATTGAGTTAACAATTCTTGCTTACATGCTTTCTGTTATAGTTCTTGAACAATTCTTGTGCAAGAAAAATATTGTCCCTTATTTATCTCCCTCTAATGAATGCACCCAGTGATTCATTAATGATTATGTTAGAAATGATTTCAGTTTATCCACAATGAGATTAGAAATGATCTTATAAATTGCATTGTTTTATGCAATTCCCCTGTACTCCTTAAGTATATTGGGAACTTGGACTTAGGGAATGAGATACATGAAAGTTTTATTTAACTCCTTCAGCATTTTCCTATTCTCAAAGAACTCATGGTCAACTTAAGTCACTAAGGTCTTGGTAAGTGGCTAAGTTCTCTAAAAGAATAAAATATTCAAGTCATCTAACCCTAGTGCTTTGTTGGATTAAGAGAAAATAAGGTTCTTTCAATATCTACTTTAAAAGGTTGAGAAAGTAGACTAGCCTTTGTTAGCCAATGCTTCAAAATTATTGGTTCGTTGTTAGTGGGTTTCGTGGGTTTTTTAACTTCTTGGTCAAATAGCATGTCTATTTTCTATTTAAGTAGTGACAGTGATATATGTGGGCTGTTTATCCACTTCCTAGTTAGTTGTTTAGTTTTAGGTTAGTTAGTTTATTGTGAGTCTATTTAAGTAGCTAAATTGTTGGTTTTATTTGAGGTGAAAGACAACAAGTTTGTTCGATATCTTTAATCACTCCTTTACTTCATTTGTTTTTTTTCTTATGTTTCTTGACAAATTGGTATTAGAGCTCCATTTTTTTAGCTTGTAAGGATTGAGTAGCAAAACTTGTTTTAAAATGAATGTGAGTGTTCGACTCTAGCAATGACATCAAACAATTTCTATATTCCAATTCCTATTTTCAATGGAGAGAATTACTACTCCTGGGCTATCAAAATGAAGTCCTATTTTCAAGTTGTTAGTTTATGGGAGGTTATAGAAAGTAAGTTTGAGGCTACACTTCTTCTGCAAAATCCAACCTTAAACCAAATCAAGAAGAATAATGAAGAAAGGACAAAGAAATCGAAAGCTCTATTTTGCCTCCATTTGGTTGGGATAGAACTTTTCATGAGTATAATGACATGTGAATCTCCTAAAGAAACATGGGAGAAACTAAAAGAAGAATTTAAGGGCAACACTCAAACTAAGATGATGCAAAATTTGAATCTCAAAAGGAAATTTGAGATGTCAAAAATGAAGAACTCTAAAGGTGTCAAGGAATATGGGAACAAACTTATGTCCATTGTCAATCAAATCAAGGTCCTTGGTGAAGAATTTCCTACTTAAAGAGTTGTAGACAAACTTCTTGCGATGCTTCCCGAAAGGTACGAATTAAAAATTTCATCTCCTAAAGTTACTAAATATTGATTAAATATAACCTTTGTAGAGTTACTAAACACTCTTCAAGTTGTGGATCAAAGATGAATAATGAGAGACGGAGAAAATGGTGATAAGGTCGAAGGAGCATAAATGGTCAAGAGTTCTTCTTCAAAGGATAAAAGTAAAATTCTCCAATGTACAAATTGTAAGAAGCCCGACTATGAAGACAAGGATTGTTGGCACAAAGGAAAACTGTAGTGCTTCAAGTGTAAGAGGTTTGGACATTTACAAAAAGACTACATATTTCAAAATGAAGAAGAAACAAACATGACACAAGAGACACAAAAAGAAACTTTTTTTTAGAGTTGTTGGTAAGAAGTGTACTATGGATATGCTCTAATATCTATAAGTTGATGATAATGTGTATTAATAAATCTGAGGACGGTGATGAGAACTGCATTACATTAGGAGAGAAGTGCTCCATCCATGAATTTTTTTTAAAAAAATGGGGAGTGTTAACAAATGCTTCAAAATTGCAAGGTAGTTGTTTATGAGTTTTGTAACTTCTTGGTCAAATAGCATGTTTATTTCTTGTTGACGGTGATGTACATGGGCTATTTACCCACTTCCTAATTAGTTGCTTGGTTTTAGCTTAGTTGGTTTATTTTGAGTCTATTTAAGTAGCTAAATTCTTGGTTTTATTTGAGGTGAAAGACAACAAGTTTGTGCAGTATCTTTAATTACTTCTCTGCTTGATTTGTCTTTTTTCCTTTGTTCCCTAACAGCCCCTTCAGATATGATTTGATCTTGGATGATGGACTTAAGAAGTTGAAAAGAGGAAGTTCCAAATGTAGGAGATCCCAAAGTATTGGAGAATAAAGATAACGCTTTTTGGAGTATAACAATTTGTAAGGAGATAATATCGGTACCATTCCTCAAGGAAACAATTTTATTAGTTTTGCTTCTAAATAACAACGATTTGTGAGAGAAGGTGGAGTTCTTATCTCCATCCTTTAACTAAAGCGCTTTAGATCTTTGCATTAAGAGGGAATGATAAACATTTACGGCTTAAATGATGTTCTGAAGTGCATATTTTTCTTTTACTTAGAGGTCAGAGTTTGTTGGATTTTGATAGATTTACAATCGAGCTCTATTTAGTGTATCTTTTACAAAATAGACAAACTGATAAGTGCTACGAACTTTCATATAGTTGGGAGTTTTAAGATCCTCTTTCATTTTGAGAAGCTTCCTTATAATTATAAAAGGTTTGTTTCCTTGAGCTTATTGAATAAGACTCTTTTGTACAGCTTCCTCAAATCCATCTATATCTATCAGGTAGCTATTAAAACTGAAGAGGGATATTCTTTTTGTAAAATTGTTTGAAAAATGTACTACGATAAGAGAATGGTCAGAAAACAAAGGATTGTTAAAAGAGGCGTAGCTCTAAGGGAATGTTTGAATCCATTCATCATTGACCAGAGCCCTATTGATCTGCTTTCTTAAAACTCACCTTCCTGTTTGATTTTTGCACATTATAAAGAAGTTTCCCTCCATTCTCAAATTTATAACCTGAATGCTTGCCACACGTTCCCTGAAATCCTCTTCCTGATGCAATAGTTACCCTCATCTTCATAAAGATGTATTATATTATTAAAATCTCATAAGAAGATCCAAGGAGTACTGATAGTAGAAGCTAAGTATCTGGGCTTATTCCACTGAGGGATCCTTTATAAAATGAGGTGAAAAGAACAAGCAAAGATCACTTGTACTACAATTTGTTCTTGCTTCAACTTGACTTATAATGTATCAGTTGATCATCTATTATAGAATGAAGTACTTCAATCTTCTCATTTTCAAAGGCATCATGAATTCTGCCATTATAATAACTTGGATAGTTAATAATGATTTGCTAATGATTCTTTAAGAATTTCAAGTGTTTGCATTTTTTAATTTTGTTTCCAAAAAACTGAAAAGGAATGGATTATTTATAGAAATGTAATTATGTAGAGCTAACTACATTGAGGAGCAATTGAGTCCTCTTACATTCCATGAGATAGTTATTATATTAAGGGAGAGGGAATAGATTCCCTTCTTTCTTTTATACTTTTTTCTTACAATTGTTTTGAAATCATTCAGGATCATAATCATTTTGAACATGGGAAGACGAGAGTTTAAAGAAATCTATTTAACCTAAGTTATCTTTATACTCCTTCAATTTCTCACTTATAGGAACTTCCAGTTTAGGAGAACTGAAGTTACAATCATGATTTTCCATAGTTTAAATAGGAAAACTTAGTTTTTCCTAAGAGCTTGAGGGGTCTTTTGTTGCCTCAACTACTTCATTAAGGGCTATTTAAAAGACTATTGTGGTTTTTGAATTGGGAATTTGCGAAGGTATATCCACCAAATTTACCTTATTACTTATGATGAGAGGTTAACAATTTTCTTACATAATTGACCTCTTGGTAATCTCCCTTAACAAACATTCTCGTAGTAGGGCCTCCATATCTTCTTTTGAAAGGGACTAATAAGGTCTCCAAGCATAGGAAACAATGATAGAATCTTCTAATAATTTGTCTCTCACTTAAAATCTTAGTAATGTTATTGCATCATGGAGATCATATTGGATGCCTACTAGAACACATACTTTAACATAATTCATTTTGTTTATACCTGTTATAGATCACTTACCAAATCATAATGATTTTCCAACATAGTCTAGTAGTTAGCTTAGTCCTTTGGTAGTCTAATACTTTAAAGGTACATGATATATATTCATCAAAACTAGCACTTGGTTTAATTGAAGATCATACATATACCTTCGTAGTCTCCACCTTTGAATGAAAAGTGGCTTATCATTTAGATGCCACGGACCCACTGATCCTTTGTAATTGTGTTGAGTTCCAAATTTGAAGAAAATCACTTTTTCTTCATTTACTAACATATCAACTAGGCCATATTGTTTTTAATGGAGTTTTGCCCATATTTTTATCATTAGTAATAGGGGTCTTTTATCCATGAAAAGCCTTTGAGAGTAACATCCTACCTAATTGCACCCTGCTTCAGTATCTCAATTGGTGAAGCTACTATGGCATTCTCTTCCAACTTTTCTTGAGAACAATAATATAACTTAACATTAGGTGTGGAGTCTCCTACAACCTGGAGGTAAGATCTTCTGTATAAACCTTACGCGGGTTGTTTGATTCTAAGCCTTTTGCAATTTAAAGTCGACTAGGTTCATATTATTAAGAAACAAGGACATGTAAAGGGATGGAAATGTGAGGGAGAGAATATGTGGCATTTTGTTAAATGCGGAAATTTTGTGAAATTTTTTTAATCCATGAGGTGTCTTAAGAGGATCTTAATTATGAGAAGGCATCTTGAAGTCATCTATATCTAGATTAATCTTCACTCAAGTCGGGTAGGTTCTTTGTAGGAGGCAAAGTATTGACCTCAAGTTTTAAACGATTATATATATGAGGGTGGTTTATATCTGCAACCTTAATTTCTTTTTCTAGACTTATTAACATTGGACTTAACAAGTTCAGAAAAAAGGGGAAAAAGAAAGTGGTATAAAAAAACTTAATCTAACGGGAACGGTAAAATAGAAAATGAAGAAGTAAGAGATAAAGGGAAAAGGTAGAAGGTAGAAGGACTGGAGTAAATGGATAACAATTAGGAGGAAAAGTACTAAGAGAAAAAGGAAAGGTCGGTCAAAAAGGAGCAAAGGATAATGAGAAGGAAAGCTCGTTGGAAAGTTAAAGAGAAAGAAGCTGATATATAGGTTGGAACGGGCGAAAGAGCCAAAAATTAAGGAATATGTTCATGGTTTGGTGGCCATACAAGTTAAAGACAGACACATGAGCTGCTCTCTTATACCCGCCCAATAATAACTTTTTGAAATTTAAGTAATATTCATTCATTTATTTTTTCATTAGAACTCAGGTTGAGAATTTTACAAATTATGATTTTTTAATTAAATGATGATAATTAAAATTAAATTAAATTATTTTAGTTAATTTATTAAAATTAATTACAATTAAGTTAAATTAATATGACATTAGGAAAATTGAATTAATTATATATTTAATTTAATTAAAAAATAAGTATGTTCTGTCAGTATTATAAAACTCACGTGAATGAAAGTTAAGAAAATAGGTGATACATTAGTATTAATGTGACATTTAACTCATGAAATATAATTTATATCTTATCAATGTTTCGTTAAGTTAGAGTTAAATTTAAACAATTTTAAAACATTGAAATTTGTTCTCGTCTTTCTCCAATATTATAATCTAACTTTTATTTTATTGCAAATGATTAACAATTTTTACATCTTCAAATAAACAATTAATTTCTCTAAATTATTAGTTCTCATGAAGGCTTTACAAATTTGGTCTAAATTTTATGTTTTGAATCAAATTTAAAATTAGACTTGAACAATATTAAAGGCTCAAATCCCTTCCTTATAATAATATTATTTTAATTTAACTTTTTAAATTAAAACAATACTTGTAATACAAGTAAAAGATCTCACATAAAAAGGTCATTTTCTTTTTCATATTCTTTCTTAACTTTTAATTCTTGGAGTCTTATATCTTATATTTAACCTAAACATTTAATACATAATACTTCCCTCTTAATTATTTAACCTAAACGTTTTTCTTACTTAATCTAAATATTTTATCATGATGACTTATTTGATTTTTTTATTTACTTATTTTCTTTCTTGATTATGTATTTATTTATTTATTATTTTATATATATTCTTTATCTTGATATATATTTATTGTATTACTTATTTATATATTTTTGTTCATATTTATCTATTTTATATTATTATTATTATTATTATTATTATTATTATTATTATTATTATTATTATTATTATTATTATTATTATCATCATCGTCATCATCATCATCATCATCATCATCATCATCATCATCATCATCATCATCATCATTATTAAAGAG
>JANIJH010000224.1:6094603-6116765 GCA_024520975.1 Erythroxylum areolatum | reverse complement strand
AAGGCTACACAATTTTGGTCTAAATTTTATATTATGAATCAAATTTAAAATTAGGTGCGAGTGATATTAAAGACTCAAATCACCTCATTATAGTAATATTATTTTAATTTAATTTTTTAAAAATTATTGATTAAAAATAATTAAAATTATTTTCTAGTAACCAAACAAATTTATTCTATATATACAAATTCAATTAAAAAGCGACCGGAGTCACTGCCATCTCATGTTAAGAAAGACATTGGCTAACACCGGGACGCAGATGAATTGAAAAGAGACTTTTACACAGTTTAAATGAAGTCATAAATTTGAACCGTTATCATATACGTATGTAGTTATTTAAAATTTGAAATCAAAATTTTACCTTCCGTAAAAAATCTACCTAACTAAATGGGAGATTAGTACATCTTATTATTATTATTATTATTATTTTAAAATATCTCATAAGGAAAAAAAACAAAAAAGAAAAGACATTGGCTTATTGTTAGAAACATAGGGAAAGTGACCTGTCTGTGTGTCAGTCGCTGGTTAAAAATATCCATTCCACATTAAGTAGCAGTAATGGCCTAATAGGACAGGACAGAAGAGATGGTTGGTTCAGATGATTCCAGAAAACCTTGGATAACTCATTGATGAAAATGAGTGGACACCGACAGCGATGCTCCAACTCCCCTAATTAATTAAATTTTGTCAATTTAAAGATAATTACTAGTAGTAATACACGTTTATACATCAAAGGCGACGCGTACTTGGTAATGCTATCCGATCACCTACACTAGAACACATTCCCGATGTCCCCACATCTGTAACCTCTATCCACGTATCACCATCCTCCACCCTTGATCTCTCGCCCACACCCTCATCAACAGTGCTCCGTCCTAAACTTAAGCCACCGCCACCATCGCCGCCGTTGGAGAACTTGGTTCCTCTACAAACAGGGCAAGTCACGTTCACCATAAGCCACGTTTCTATACACTCTGAGTGGAATATGTGACTACAGGGAGGGATCAACTTAACAATCTCTTCGTCTTCAAACTCACCTAGGCAAACGGCACATTCCATCTGGTACTTGGCTTCCACATAACAGTAGGAGTACACCGGCAGTGCCTTTATAATCTCTGGGTCTAGACCTTTGCGCGTTGGTGGATGGCGGCGGTAAGAAGAGAGTTGGTCGGTTTGGTCTTGGGTGGAGAATCGTCGGATGTAGACGGACAAGTAGCCAATGAAGGAGAGTGCAGTGAAGAGGACTAAGACAGTCAAGGCCATAGAGGAGTCGAAGTTTACTGGGTTTGAGGATGGTGACGGTTTTGGAGTTGTAGTATTGGTGGTGGAGTAGTTATTAGAGGAAGTAAAGAAAGGGGCATCGTCGAATAGTACTTGCAGTTTGCGAGCGTGGGGCTTCATGGATTGAAGAGCAACCAACACCACCAACTTAACAAGAATGTAAGAATTGTTTTCAAGGAGAGAGGGAAGTGTAGAGATTGAGAACGTCCTAAAACTCAATTTTGAATTACCAGTACATAAAGATAAAAAGCGAATAGAAGAAGATGGAGACAAAGCATGGGCGTGGGGCTCCCAAGATTAAATATCAAAGCCGTAAGTTGGCCCTTCCGAGATGTAATGATATAGAACCTTTGTGCATTCTCTTGTATCTTCTTGTGCCTTGGGGAATCTGTTCGCTTAAGCTTACGTACGGGTAAATTACTCGTTGATGCATTCTATTCTTTGCTAAGTAGTGCGTCAAAAGTCCCTGAGAGACGTCTTCTCTTTTTTTCCCCCTAATGTTGACACTTTTAGAGCCCCAGTCGTAAAAGAGATTTTGATATCATCAGGCTAATCTATTTGTCCACTGTGATTTATTTTCTGACATCACTTAAGCTAACTTGAAAATTACGTTTAATTCTACCTTGCTGCCATACGAAGTAAACAAAACATTCGTTTCAACTCTACTCATCGTACTTTTTTGTTTTTTTAGTCGCTCGGAGGTGTCTTAATTATGAGTAGATATTTTTAAGTTATTTATTTTTAAATTAATTCTTAATTAAATTAGGTAAATTTTTTCCGAGAGATAAAATTTTAATTTTATATTTTAAATGACTATATATAAAAGAAAGATTTGGACCCTAACCTTAATTAAACCAAAAGAATGGGTTACTTTTTTGTTATTCATATAATAGAGATGTCTGACACTGTTGCTCTGTACGCATAATTTGGGAGTGGTGCCGCCATAGGTTTTTAATAGAGGGACACTGAAAAAATCGAGAATTCTTTTAATTAAAGATTTTATTGGACGAATGGTTGAATTGAATAATCTGTTTATTATTTGCCTTTTTTAATAAAAGATTATCTTATTTGGTAAAATTATAAACACGTTGAAAGCATAATTTAGTTTTTTAATTAGTAAAATAGAAAATTTACCATAACGTTTTGTTTATGTAACACCTTCCTTTTATAAGATTATTTCAATTAATAGTATATATAATTAATAATTGTTTAACCTAAGATTTTTAATTAATACATTACGTCACAACAAATTATCTTAATTACCTCTTAAATGAACAGAATCACCAATTATATTCAGAATTTATTAAATCTATTCTGTGTATAAAAAAAATTTATAAAGAACTTGTGTTTTTAATTTTTATTTCTTGTTTTTAGTTTATATTTTAAATAAAAAAGAAAAATTATTTGATTGATGATGACTAATAATTATATATTAAATAAAATTTTGTAAATAAATAAATTTTATTTTAATATCTACTTAATATTTATTGAAAATTATAGGTAAAAATATTATATTTTATTACAATAAATAATTTAAAGATTAAAATTTTATTTGTGAATTAATATTTATTTATTATATGTTTTTAATTGTTAAAAATTTATATGAAATTTATATATTTTGAAAATATTTTAAATTTTAAATTATATTAATAATTTTAAAGTTTAATATTTAAATTAAATTAAGTTATTTATATCCCTTATCAAAAATAAGAATTAAATAAAAATATATTTATTTAATAGAACCAAAAGAAATCAAAACTAAAAACATAAAACATAAACTAAAAAAAATATCTATTTTAACTGAATTTTAAAATAAAAATAAATAGAATAAACTAAATTTTGCATAAAAACTTTGAAGCATATTGAACATGGTGCACCTTCAAAGTATGTATGAGCCTAGAAAGATGGTCATTGGACAAGTTTGAGGGGCCTGTTTAGAGAAGAGGGAGTTTTAAGAATGAGACAGCCCATAAATCCAATTAGCTTTTGGATTGGATGGCGGGTTGGGTTCTACTAATACTTACAAATAAGTGAGACCGACTAAAAGGCTTACTTTTCTTCTTCTGGGATGATATAAAGCAGCCAACATTTGTAAAGGAAGCTCCTGATAAGGCCTTGGGGACAATTTCCTGTATTTCTATAAGATAGGATTCCACTAATTTGATCACTTGCTTCTTTCTTAGCATCTTTTCAAGTGTTGGGTTGACTGAAATGATCATTTATTACTGATATATTTTTAATAATTTATTATTCCTTTATTTGTTAAAGAAAATATACATAATATATAATCCAAACTTTATCTTTATTCTTTAAATTTGGGAAAAAGTAAATCCATTAACCCCTTATCTTTATTTATTCCGCAAGGAATGGAAATAAAACTGAGGACATATTTGACAAAAATATCCTTAAAGAATCTACATAATTATTGAGTTATAAAAACAAAATACTAAAGTCACAACAATTATAAATATTTTGATCTTTTTGTTTAGTTATTCTTTTGTCATTTTGAATTTATGTTTTCAAATTAAATATTAACATTATATCATCATTAGAAATTTTTAGGAATAAACTAAACTAAATAATACATATTCTATATATTCTTTATTTGTTGTATTCCTAAATAATCACATTTTAGTCCTTATTTATTTATACCGGTGAACCAAATACCTTGATTAGCTCTTTTTGGAACAATGAGTGTGATTCCAGCTTAGGAACTATGAGTTTGTAATGTACAAGATTTATCAAATCTTAACTCTATACAGAATAATAGTTTTATTTTCTATGAAAATTAATGTTAAAATTTCATATTAATTGTCTAAAATAAAAGTTACAAAAATTGATTAATTAATTTACTAATGCATGAATGTAAATAGAAGAAGTTATAAGAATTGATTGATTGATTAATTAATTAATTAGTATGTTGATGTAAATTATGTTATCATTAATATAATTATATAAAATAATGGAAGGATTTGGAGTGGGAAAACATTACATCACTTACCATGTACTACTAAACTAATCAAATACTTACATGAGAAGAATCTGTATGTCCCTTGAAAGCTTTTCGTAAGTAGTATGAAAGGTTATTCAGAATTTTATGAAATTAAATTATTTGCAGACAACATTAGGGAATAACAAAATATGTTTCAAAAGTTTGACTTCCCATTCCTCTGAACTACACAAGTATGAGATCCATCATTTGAAAACGTTATAGAATTAGCGAGCAAATTCAGCTCGATGCTGATTGTGCCAATTAAACATGCTCAAAATTCGTTTTGGTAAATTAGTTCTTACATATACAGTATTCTCAGATTTAATTTTCGGATTAAGAAGCTTTATTAACTTGAGATTGCTCAAGATAAATAGAAGATAGTACTGCTACTGTTACTCGAAACCGGAAGATAATCATAGTTTAGGGTACTGGTTTGTGACAGCAGTGAGTATACACTTAATTAACCAGCGAATCAAGATTGCAAAACAAAAGTTCTTCTCAATCAAGCAACGGTTAACTGCTACTTCAACCAGTTTCTGGGATTCTCCCCAGTTTTTGAAAATCCAGGGAATTGCTTGTACTAAAATTGGATCATGAACCCTGCAAAATTTGCTTACTATGCAGGTCTCTTCCCTACTCACCAATCTCTTCATTCTGCTCATGCTTGCTCTAGTCCAAAGTAATTTATAGAAAGAAACAGTCGTGGATATCTTAGTTTGTGTTCTAATAATGTGAGGCAAGAAACGGAAACCACTGTTCTACATGATTTATTTCAGCAATATCGTTTGAAAGTTGTAACGAAAAAGAAGTAGCTACCAACTAGCGTGGAATTTATTATGTTCAGTCACGTCAATTTCTCTTATGTTATCATCATAATTCATAGAGAATCCGTTGAACAGTGGTCGTTATTAGTTTTTGTAGTCGACCTAACATCATCATGATAATATCTCGATACAACTTGACGATTACAAAAGGTGTTACAATCAATACCTTCTTAGATTTATGAATATATAAACTCACGAAAGAGTAGAAGAAAAATGAAAAGCTCAATAACTTCTAGTTCTCTTGATGGGACCATGTTTAACACCAGATACCTGGAAGTTTGATCTGAAGAAAGATTCTATCTCAACCCTACTCTTTGTTTCGAAGAACTCCAACTCAGGAAATTTTCGTTTTGGCAAATCTGCTTGTGCTTTCCTTTTTGGTGTTGGTGGGCATCTCTCGATAGTTGGTATCTTGTGAATAACTGAAGTTGGTGTTTTGCACTCCCCTTCATCACTGGATACCTGTGGATGAGTTACCTTATCATCATCTTCTTGTTCATTTAGATGCTGTGTCAAAAAATTTTCAAGTTTCCAGAGAGTTTGCTCTGATATGGAATCTCTAGACATGGAAGTGAGGTATGGAAACGTATAAACGAAGAAGCTAGAGGGAGAGAGGGAGAGGGAAGGAGAGAAAGAGAGAGAATTTTGATTATGTGTTCAACTGGATGCTTATCATTTCTTTCTTATCTTTTGAGATATACGCACTAGTTTGTACTTTCTTCTTTTACGTATACTCTGTATTATACTATCTTCTTCAACACGTTATACTGTCTTCTTCAACACTATATACTTCTATTCTCTTTTTTAAGTCTTATTAAGTCTGAAACCAATAGCAAAAAGTCATAGTTGGATGTCTCTGTCGCAACCAAGGGCCGTGGGTCAGCATTTGTGGAATTTATGCTATGTCCTTCCAATGTTTGGAAAATAAATATTTGATTCCGTGTACCTCAGACTGATTGAGAGTGGAAATTGAATGGTTACTGTGGTTTTGGCTAAAAATTGTATGTTACGTTACACAAGTTTTTGTTCTTTGTTGTCCCAACTGATATACATCTAGCATTTGATATTGCGATAATACAAAATTAACGGTAATTTTTACAAAAATATTATAATCAAATTTAGGAAAAAAATTATGTTTTTTAGTTAAATATATTTAATTTTTTGACATACATATTTTAAGATTTTGTAGTATGGAATTATAGGTCATAACAGAAATTACTTTCATAATTTATTCTATGTGGACTTCTAGATGTTAAGGAGCAAAGTTTTTATCGAATATAAATATTTTATATTTGAAAGTTATTAAATTGTTATGACTGTTTTGATAGTTAAAACATTTACCAATAATTATACAAATCTCTATTTTTTTCATAACAAGTATCTTTATCCATATTTTCTCTTCACTCATGGTGTGAATAATTCACTTGAATTATGTAATTATTATATTTGTTCAATAAATTGTATGATTAACATATAAGGAGAGTATATTGTTATATATCTGCTAGCAATATACGTCATCTCGACTAATAAATTGATTCCTAAGTAGATTTAGTATATTGTATCTTTGACTATTTATTGCATCAATCATTATCTTAATTTTATTATATAAAAGCTTTATATTCCTACTACCTTCGACATAGAAGGTATGCCTTTTAATACATCATGATGTAAACTCGAATTTATAATGATTTTTTTTAAATTATCAATCCTTTAAATCATATTAACTTGCTTTTCTAGAATCTTTCATTGTAACCAATCATTCATAATTTTATGATAACATTGTAAAATAGCAACCACTAATCGATTATCTAAAATTAGAATATACGTAAAGAGGGTATTTTAGTTTGAAGTTCAGGTACACTCAAGGATTCTCATACAATATAAGTTGAGAATATGATTTACATTATCCTTATCAGTCTTTTATGCATAGATGATACGATTTATGTGTTATAGTATTAACTTTCTTCAGCATAATATATGTCTTATTTTATAATATTGTATATGATAGTTCAAGAATACCTAATACCTAACTTTAGTTTAATTACTTGTTTACTCATTCAATCTATCTTTTAGAATTCACATATGTTAAAGAAAGATTTGGTGAACACATTATTTCCTTGGGTTGTCTTTACTAATAACTCCTTTTATCTTTTAATATAATTATCATCGACATTAAACTTTTCAGCCTTGAGCTCTAGTTTGCTTATCTCATCTCTATTTTACAAAATAATAGAGGCGATTACTTGTGTGGAAAGATATCTCGCATTTTTTTGACTTCTTATATATAGAATCAAAAGTTTTATATTTAAACATTCTTTCAAGACTTGAACATTCAATATGAAATTAAGTATTCTTGTATTTCTAAACTTGAATTTTTATCTAAAATTCATTCTAGAAATTTAAATTTAATACTCAATTAAACATATATTACATCAGATATTAAATGAAAAATAAAACATCATCATTGATAAAAAGTGTTTTGAATATTCACGTAGAGGAAATAAAATAAAGATAAAATTTAAGTCCTATGCAATCCTATTGACCTAGCATACATTGAAAATGCATACTTAAGAATCAACTTTGTTAAAGGATTTATAATCACTTGTAGGAATATGCTCTATATTCGCTTCGCCTCGAGCTATTATGTCCTTAATATAATTATACTTGACATCTGTGCATTTGATTTTGTCATAATACTTGGGTTCCCCTGGTATACTTGAATATTCTTTTTATTGCTTCCAATGCTTTTGTTCAGTATTCAGTTGATATCTACTAATTATTCTAACAATAAAGCATATATCTACTCTTGTTCACAGCATAGTATATGTGATATTATTGATTGCACTAGATTGAAGAACTTTTTTTTAATCTCTTCCTTTTTTATGGCATATCAGGATATTGTCTATCATTTAAGTGCTTATATTTAACGATAGGCGTAATAAAATGATTTACAATTCTACATATGAAATTATGCAAGTATTTGTTTGGTATATATGTACATGTCTATAACTAATATGATATTTTAATAACTGATTTGACATGTGCCCATTTAAGTACAATATATGACTATCAATAATGCATCACCCTTATAGATAATATGTAAATGTATTTATGCCAAACATATGCCTAACTTTTTAAAGAAGAGTTTTATTTTTCCTCTTTGCAACACCATTTTACTTAAGGGTTTGTGGAATTGTCAATTGGCTATCTATTCCTTTTCTATAAAGTAACCTTTTAAATTGGTTAGACAAGTACTTTTGTCCCTAATTTGTTCTTAAAGCCTTTATCTACTAATCTAACTGATTCTTAACTAAATTCATATACTTTTAGAAACAACATTATGCTTCAAACTTATATGAAATGAAATAGATATAACCATGTTGTGAATAGTTATTATCAAAGGTGATCAAATAAGTATCTGTGTGCCTTATCCTCACGTTCATTGGGCCATAAATATACGAGGTGAATTAATTGTTATGGTTTAGTAGCTATTTATTCTTTACCAAATGATTTTCGTGTTATTTTGCCTATTAAACAATGTTCATAAGTAGCCAATTCTACTTTATTTATGTTTCTTAAAAGACCAAATTTGACTAATAGATTTATTTAATCTTGTTTAATATGAAAAAGTCTTTTATGCCATAAATTAGAATTGATATCATAAATACTAGATGATGTAATTAAAGAAAAACTAAATTTATTTGTTTGAAAAATAACTTCTAATACCGTGAAATCATTCATCATAAAACTGTAAATGTAATAATCAATTTTAAGAAAAAGGTACGAGTTCATGAATTATAGTATAGCTAGTCGACATGTGTCCTCAATTCTTTTCTCAGTAGCTTACGATAATCATACAACTGCCTCACTTAGTTGATGATGCTTTGTCTTTATTTATAAATATGTTTTAATGTGATGTTCTCATCTTCCAAGAATCTTTCTTAAAATCAATTAAAAGATAAATCATAATCATGAATATTCAATGAAAACATTAGTTTCATAAGACAATAATCAAATAACACATTACTTTAACATATGACTGTTAAAAAAACTATTTGATCTTAAGAACTACTCTAATAAATACATTATTAAATAAGCTGTTAATCAAATAAAAAATTTATTTGATGTTGTTAGAGTAGTATTCTAAAGGCAATCACCTTTAGCACTTTTGTACAAACTTTATTTTGATTAATAAAGCGAACGGCAAATTTTCATTAATTTGATGTTCGTTTATTTATGAATTGATGCTGATCTTAAATCAAATTCATGAAGTCCATGATACAAAACACAGCATGAAGGAAATCATTATGGGATTATGATAATGAGATTCCTATCATGTGCAATTATTTTAGTATCTAAATTATCCCTAGTCATATGATTAATAAGATAGGACATTATTAATCCAGATAGACTAGCATATGTTATACTAATTGATTTGATCAAGCAGTGGATCTCACAAATTGTAAGCATGAGATGTTTAGAGTTAACATGTAGATGATTACTAAGAGTTGTAAGTACATCGAGTGACCCATTATGAGATTATCATATGAATAATCTATCAAAGATCAATGATTAATCTCCTCATAGCAATGGTACAAATATTCTTAGACTCGAGGTACTCAAAGATATCTTGGATACTAATTTTATGCTTTGACATTATTCACTTTTGCCTCAAGACGAGGTCGCTCATAGGGTGGTGATTAGATATAGCTATTAATATTCGAAAGTAATTAGGTAGCCAATAAAGGATTCACCACTCCTGATAGAAGGAGATGATACCCACAACCTCTTGTCGAGGTTATTACTCAGGAGTATTTGACCAGAGCAGTTATGTGTCATGAAGAGAGCCTTCAATGACACATAAAGTAATGAGATCCCAAGACAAGAACTAACATCACTTGGACTAGATATGACGTAGTCAGTCCAATGGGAGTTGACACATAGCCCATACTCTAAACCAAGTGGGGTATAATATGGTAAAAGGACGAATTGCATGGTAATTATATATGAAAAGGCCAGTAATTCAGATAATTAACTATCGAAGAGTTCGTGTGTTAATTCACTTATATTCTGGTAAATTGGCATCAAGAAATCCTCCATGATTTGCTTGAATTAAGAGTTAATTCAAGTGGCATGAAACCATCCATGATTTGCTAGGATTAAGAGTTAATTCAAGTGCCCAAAATAAACGAGAACCTAAGGGTCACATGCGTAAAAGATCGGACAAAAAATAAAATGTGTATGGTTATTTTTAAATAGGCCACGATTGTGGCTCAGAAGTCATGGTCGTTATCAAAGGCAAGGCTGTCAATTAAATAGGCCACGATCGTGACCGAAGGCTCGACATATTTACATAAGTGAGTTCTTCACTTATATACACATGAGTTAACCAGTGACAAACACACTCAAGTGAGAGAATAAGGTATCTAGAAGAGTTCTAGAGTTAAAGAGAAGTGTCTTGAGTTTTGTTCATGTAATTTATGCAATTGTTGCATAAATCAAAGTGTATACAACATAGTCTTGATCTTTCTCTTCATTAGAGCATTTACTTGAACTCATTTAGTTTGGTGCTCTAACCACCCTTACATATTTTTTCTTCTTCATCTTTGCGTGTTCTTGACTGATCAACGAAGAGTTTGGTGTTCGCAATAATCCAAATAAGGAGAAGAATCAAGAAAGTAGGAGAATCAAAAGTTACATATATTGTTATACCATGTTCATATAATCTGTTTATGCACGCATTTAAGATTCTAGCTTTTGGGATGTCATGGGGTTGGAATTTAGATTTTGACACTTCTGCTGCTTTATCGTACATATTATGCATGAATCTATGTCTCCCCTAACAATTGTATCAAAGCAGGGTCATGCATGTATTAGATGGTGTATTGAACATGTGCAAAATGTTTGCTGGGTTGTGACTGACATGCATGTTAATTTGAAAAATTTTGTATAAATTGTAGAAAAGTTGTTTTTTCTGATTTTCTTTCACAGAAATGTTTATAAGGTGTTATATCATGTTTTTGCCAAAGGAAATTGCAATTGAATGTCATTTGCAATTTTATTTCGAATTAATATCTAGTTTGTTCATATGTTGGTTTATGGGAATTTTTGAAAAACTAAATGCATGTGCTGATTTTGAAATTTTCATAATAATTCTGTAAAAAAAATTTTGGTTTTCTTTCACAGAAATGTTTGTAAGGTATTATATCATGTTTTTGCTAAAGTAAAATGCAATTGAATGTCATTTTCTATTTTATTACGAATTTAATTTTAGCCTGATGCATGTATGAAGTTTTAGGAAATTCTGAAAATCTGATGAATATGCATGCTTGTAAATTCCATATTAAATTTTATAAAAAAATTTTATGAATTTTCTGCATGAACATGCAAGATAAGATGTTTCCACTTGTATGAGATTCATTCACTTATTGTTAAAGTGATTATCTTATACATGCACGATGTAGAGTATGACTAGTGTTAGAAGTAATATGACAAGTGTCATAGACATGTGATATGTTGGCTAATTCCACTAACTTAATAAATAATTCCTAGGAATTAGTCTCTGGAATATTTTATTAGACACATTTGGAATGTGTATAAGACTCTGGAATTTTTCCAGAATTAATTGAATTTGGTTCAATTAAAAAATCAAGTCAAAGTCAACATTTATTAGCTTTTTGAAAGCTTATGGAGTTGACTTGTTTAATGACTTATGATGTATGTGTTTCGGTTATAAGACCTTAATAAAGTTTTTATGAGATAATAAATGTATTATTTTGATGCTAGTAGCATGCTAAGTGTATGTGCTTGAAATTAAGGTTTCGGAAATTTTTTGGACATTGAATCGGTCTTTTTAGCGTCTAGTAGGTTAACTTATTTATCTTGATGATTTTGGTCGTCTAGATAAATTTTCTACATAAATTTGAGATGACCTAGGGATATTATAGATGACTAATTGATGTTCGGAAATTTTGGAAACCCTGGGAATTAATTTAGAATTAATCCAAGAGAGCATACCATTTCTAGTGTGACTAGAAAAAGGCTTATGTACTAGAATTAAAGTGTTTAATTTGGACATCAAAATAATTGAATTTTATGGTTCCTAATTGAATCACATTCATAATTCGAATTAGTGGAGACTAACACTAGTACTCGATTTAGTTCAAGAATTCAATCGAATCGCGAACTTTAGATGCATAGTTAGGTCACAACCTAAATTGAACCTCCTTTGTGTGATATATGCATTAAATGCATTTTAAGGGGGTTATATACAAAGGCTCAATTTAATTGAGTTGTCAATAATCTGAATATATATATGTAATATATATACAATATCATCCAAGTATTGATGAGACCAAAGAACAAATCCCTCAACCGAGCTTTGTCTTCCATCAATATAGTAAGAACTAGAGTTCTTTTAGAGTTGGGTTGTTGGGCAAACCCAACCCTACTCTACAATAATATGTTCAAACTATGAAGATTAGATTTTCAGACTAATGGAGTGGTCCTAACTGGAAGCGTTGATTTGTTGGGCAAACCTAAGGTCAACGTAGATAGAGGGGAAGTTGGGTTGTATACATAAGATGTATACGAATCAAGAGTTGATAACCTAATGAGTGTGTTAAATTAACAGTTAATGTCACAAGTTGATAGTTGCATAATTGAATGCAATTGGTATGAATGATACCTACCGATTGACCTAAGGTGACTTGTTAGGCAAACCAAGGTCATTCTTAGTACTACTAGATATCGAACCATTAGGAAAACTATAAGTTTTCTCGAATTCGTAATGAGAGCTATGGATTTGAATAAAAATAGTGGGACCTATAATGCATGTGATTAAAGTCCTTATTGATATGCGTTAGTGTACATTCTAACACTTTCTCTCATTCTTCTAGGTTACTGAATCACCACGATGTCTTCATCCAGTGTGAACCTACATTCTCTATTAGACTCCAACAAATTCACAGGACCTAACTTCTTAGATTGGTTGCAGAATTTGAGAATTGTTCTCAAATCTAAAAGATTAGGATATGTCTTAGATGAACCACTTCCTGATCCTCCTACTACTGATCTGATGATAACACGAGCGCAGATTAATCTTGGAAAAAATGGTGGCACCATATAATTCATCAAGTAATTCATCAATAGTAGGTATAGGAGACTTGTCCCGAATGTGATAGCATTAAGGGCCCTATAATCCACAAAAAAACGTCAAGTTCTGTATTTTTTCAGACCAGTAAAACAGGGGAGGAGTATGGACTTATGCTAGGTTGGATAATTTAAGCATATCAGAAATTAATTGGGTTATGATTTTTTCTAGTAATGGGGTTAATGGTAAGGCTTAACGTTGATGGGTTGGCTATTAGTTTGGAGGTGAATTTGTTAGTCATGTGGTCGTAAGGGGGGTAAGGATGTAGGGGTTTTAAAAGGGTGAACAAATTGATGTAAGATGGATTGGAGATCTGGGTGAGTTGTGGGGCTAGGGTTTGGTAGAGTAGGTGCTGGGGGTGTGGGTCATATGATAGAGCATATAGAGAGTGTACAGAGCTAGTTTGTAAAAGACAAGAGACTTGTTTGGCGGATGCTTCTTCAATGGATGATGTCCCAGTGAATTGAATCCAAGTTCCTTGATGATAAAATCCTATAGTAGGAATTGAGAATTTAGCCATAATCGGGCCAAGTGTGCTCAACCATTGGACGCCTAAAACTACCTTGCTCCTTTAATTGGAAGAACCAACAAGGGAATAGAGAAACTGTGGTTCAGGATGGTTAACATAACTCCTGTAAACTGGCCTTTGCAATGTAAGTGGTCTCTTTTTCCCACCATTCTGGAAATTGAGGTATGGACAGTATAGGTAATTTAAGGAAATTGGCAACATGAGGCTGTATGATGTTATGTGTACTGCCATAGTCAATGAGGATGGAAAAGGGTTGGCTTGAATTGTGCCTTGCAATTGTAAGGTTTTAGTAGTGTTGAGTCCAAGGTAAGCAGCCAGTGATAAATGGATTGGGGCATTTGATGGTTGTGTATGTTTGGTTAATCGGTCGGATGGGGCGGGTGGTTCTTCAAAGTCCGGGTATGTGATGAGTAGAATCGCAGAGGGATTATTAGGAAATTCAAGTAAAGTGTAACTTCTTAGGGTCATTGGTGAGGAGTGTGAGAAATTGTGGTGATTTACAACAATGCCCTGGGTTGAATTTGTCATCACAATTAAAATAGAGCCTTTAGGAACAGCATTGTTGCATTTCAATGGGGCTTAAGCGACGTATAAGAAGTGAGGGACGTGGATGAGGAGGTGCTAGTAGTAATGGTGCGGAATTTGGGGGGGTGTGGTGAACTGGTTTTGTGGTTGTAGGCAACATTGGATGTCGAGAGACAAAGGTAGTTCTCGATGGTCATTTATCTTGGCTTCGACAAGTTTTGCAAGGCCAATGGCTTCAGCTAAGGTAAGTGGTTTATAAATTGCTAACTCTTGTTGGATTTCAGTTTTCAGGCCAGAGAGAAAACAATTGAGAAGAGCAATGTGTGGCAAACCCACAGTACAATTATTGAGCTTTTCAAAATTTGCTTGATACTCGGTAACGGTGCCAGTTTGATGAAGTTTGAAAAGTGCAGCTTGGTAATTCTCATAGGTTGATGGACCAAAATGCAGTTGGACAACCTTAGTGAGTACTTCCAAGTTGTAAATTATTCATTTGAGTGCATCCACTTGTACCAACTGAGAGCCTCGCCAATGACATAAAATGAGACTAGGAAATTCTCTACTTTGTTGTAATTTGGTAATAAGAGAAATATTCCTTAGCTTGAAAAAGCCAGTCTAAGGGATTAGGTCTATCAAATAAGGAAAGGTGTATTTTGGGGAGTTTAACAGGAAAAGGTGGATATGGTTATGATAGAGGAATGTGGATGGTGGAGTGGGAAGAGGTTCCAACATGGTACTGGGTTGATGGGGTGGGTGGTGTTCTAATGATGGAAGTGGTTGTTGGTTGTGAGGGATGACCTAGTCAATTCTGGAGATTGTGAACCAAAGCAATGAGAGATTGAAGATTGGATAGAATTTGTTGATTGGTATCTTGATTTTGATTGATTTGTACTTTGTTTTCATTCATCCATAATTGAACATCTTTGAAGGCTTCAGAAAAGTGGGCAATTAAATCATCCATGGACCATGAAGTTGTCGTTCCTTATTTTTTCCTAAGAGGCATGATGCTTCTCTCTCAACGAAAGCACCAATGTAATATCCCTGCTCGAGTTGGGATTAGGCTCCAGAAAAATAACAAGAGAGAAGAGAATTATAATTCAAATAGGATTCTCCTTACCGCTTCAAGTTAAAATTAGAAATAAATAGACTCAAATATCCTAAAAATAAAGAGTCACAACTTCCACCATTTTTCTAATGGACGACGACTCTAAACTGACTCAAGACTTAGTCAAATGAAATAATTACAATAATTGTGAAATTAGAACTAAAATACAAGACTCAAAGTTGGTGATCCTTAAGCCTAATTGGAGTCTTTTAGGTTTTTGCTGCTTTAGGCCATCTGCAAGCATTACATTGTTGTTTGAATATACACTAAATAAACATTTAGAGTAAGCAATAACTCATTAACTCTATGTTTTAGATGAACTGCCAAATAAGTTTACCATTCAAAGGGTCAAAAGTTAGTAAGATATTCAATTCAATTAATTGGTAATGAAAACACGTCCATACTAATTATTACAAAGTTTTGTGAGTCTTGCACAATTTCACATATTTAATTTGGAAATTAAGACATATAACTCTATCATTAGAAGTTATATGGAGAGTCTTTGCTACCATTGAACTGGCCAAGTGTAATAAGACATGAATTTTACTAGAAAATACCTTGGCTCAACTGTGCTACTTTTTCATCTGAGGCTTAAAAATATAATTTTTCTTTATCTGATATATCAAATATTACTTTTTTCTATCATAAAATCAAAGACAAACAGATTATATTGGAATACTAGTAAAAGTAGGAAGTAGAAAGGCATCATGTGCCTTTGATATGGAAAATTATAACTATGATACTTGCCAACTTGAAAGGAAGACTCCTCATCTAACATTTCCAAGAAGAAATGTTATGCCCACTGTACTGACATATCTTAAAATTCATATCATAGTTGTGTATTTTGGCCAAAACATTGATTACTTCACCAAATATGTGTATATATATAATTCAAACTCAATCAAAGTAGGTCTTACTCATTAAATGCCTAACAATGTCATAAACATACTTAAGCATACAAGTTGGATATAAACTACACCCTGTCAAGCACTATATGTATGTTGGCAAACAAAATCTATGCTTCAGTGATAATTGATTGTGTATAGAAGTGTACTAAGTTGGTTACAATTTGAACACTGATTTATAGTGTTTTCGTGACTAGGAGTCTAAATACTCCTGCCAGATAATGTCAAAAGTCATTTTAATATAAACACTTCAATTTAAAGTTTGTGTAAAATCATTCTTATTTGCATAGGATGAATTAGGAGTTTCAAACGACTCCCACACATTTTTACATTTTAGAAGAAATATGTAACAATGATACATTAAAAGAGGAAGGATGTACCAAGAGATGAAGCAAGAAATAAGCTATAAGGAAAGACACAAACATCCATTATGTCTTACAAAAAATGAAGTGCTAGGAAAGTTAAAGACATCTAATTTCAAAATATAGACGAAATAGTCATTGTACTTTTTTTTTGAATTCAAATAATTGAAGATAAGTTGTTTGATCTTTTTACTTCTGTTTCATCCATATATGTTAATAATGCATATATACAAATTCTTGTGCTCGTAGTCCCACTCAAACATTCACTATTAAGACTTCTCGTTTGCTAAATAGAAAAAGAGTTTCATGGTTTTAACTAGGGATGCCTTGACATGAAGAGGAAGTGCCAAGGTGTAGTATCAAGGCTAGGCCAAGCTCGAATGGATCAAATATTCTGCTAAAGGTCAAGTCCTAAGTTTCGGCCTTGGGGTGTCGGATTAGCTACAAACGATTGAGATTCTCTTGACAGAGTCAGGTTGTAGCATAACTCAACCTGATATCAAAGGAGTTAGAATTGGTTAATAGAACAACAGATCTTGTCCTTCAATATTTAGGATTTTGCATTCGTAATAAAAGATGATCCATGTAAGAATTGGATAGTTATGGCACGACAAACACTGAATTATAAATTTTTCAAGTTCGGTTGGGGCTGGAGCCTAAAAATTCATTTCAGGTTTGAGATTAAGTTTTGATTTATTACCATTATTACAAATTGTTTTAAAGAAAAATAAAAATAAAAACGAAAACAATTAACTTTGTTTATTTAAGTATTGAATTTGAACCTATTGTTGAATCAACGACCGATAAGTAAATCTTTTATTTGGAAAACTTGTTGAGATCGAATATGATAACTATGATAGATAAAGTACTCGAAGGAACTAGTCTAGTTGGTAATGGAATGAGAGTCCTTCAGTAGTCAATTTGGATTTGATTTTTATAAAGGCTACTTCAAAAACAAAATTTTAAATAGTACAAGAGAATATACTCTTAAGATTTGTTTTGATAAAATAATATGTAACTATTTTCGTAATATATACCTTGGACATATACTTGTTAAAGGCTCCTAGCAGATAGGGATAGCAATGGCCAACGTATGGACTATTCTCGGTTATTTTTTAAAAATTAAAAGTATAAAATAATATAGTTGCTTAAGTTCAGACATGTCTAAAACTTAACCCTTTTAAGCAAAATATCTAAGTCTGAGCCCATGAGCCAACTCATTGCCATCCTTACTAGCAGATAGTTAAATTTTCGATGGTTCTCATATTGATATTGTTTCACAAAGAATTATTATCTAAAATAAAGTTCCATATTAACATTGAGAAAGAGACATATAATAATGGTGGCTTTCAAAGTAATTAAAATTAATTTTATCTAAATTATCTTGACATGTCAAATAAAAGTACTTTAAACAATATTGACTATAATAATCATAAAAAATTATCAAAATAATACTCATATACTTGTATCTATTGATTTAGTCATTTAATCCACTCAAACAATGTAACACTATATATGAATAATAAAATATATGAACTAAAGTTAAAATTAAACTATAATTTTTTATAGTTCTAGTTAAAATTAATCTATACTTTTTTTTTTCATTTTATAGGTCCTTTTGACCATTCAAAGTATATTTTCAACATTTAAACTCCATTTTATCACAATATTCTTATCAAATTAATCTTATAATTTTTACTAATTGGTTTCCAATGTTTTGATTCATTTTTATGATGGATGCTTCAATTTATTTATCATATCACAATTATTCACCTACATATAATGTTAGTTTAAATTTTCTTATAGTTACCATATGTAACTTAATTTTCTTTCTAATTAATCTTTTAATGATATTTACTAAAATTTATCTTCAAATTAGTAAGAGTTAAGGATGTTAAAATTTTAATTTAGTTTAATAATAATATTTATAAATAAACTTTGAAAATTTTTATTCATTTTAACTGTTCAAATAAAGTTTAAATTAATTTTTAAAAAGTATACTTGATTTTTAACTAAGACTCTAATTTCATGTATGAAATAATCCTATTTTAAAAGGATTTTATCTATGAAATACACTTGAAACATGTTACACGAATAGCTTAAAATGACAATAGTACAAGTGAGTTTTCGAATTTTAGACATAGAGCTTATTGAGTAATCAAGCCCACATTATACTTCTACTAGAAATGCATCAATGTTCCAATGTTAAATCATGAGAATACATGAGAGCTCTCCCAATCATTGATCTTAAAGAGTTTAGCATAGACAAGAACCGAGCTTGAGAAACAAGTATACTTTAAAAAATGCAGCCCACCTTACAGGATTCCATATCATATTGGTTCATGTGATAGTAAATTGAAATTACCAATTCTACTTAGCCTAAAGTTTTAACTCTGGCTTAAGTACATATGGTTAGGCTAGATTACTTTCCCTAAAGTATACCACAGATTGTTAATAACTCACTTTGCTTGGCATGTCTATTAGCAACACATATACGTGATTCTGAAACAAAAACAATTGAAGCGAACGCTGAGCTGTTGTGGTTTTATTTTTGGGTATAAAAACCGTTCATGTGTGTAGGGATAACATACACCTTTGCATGTCCCGACATTAATGGCGTCATTATTAATTGAGCCCCTTATAAATCACCTCCGCACAACACTCATAAAAGAACTATAACCTACACACCTAAAGATAAATTACGATATAATTAAGATACATGTAAATATTAACAGCTTCAGATTTTGATTTTTTTTTAATGATAATCAGATGTTTAAACCCATCTCCATGTGGTGTCTTGTGAGGTGTGAGCTGGATACACAAAGGTGTATAAGTATGTAGGTTCGGTTTGATATGTGATCCAACCTCTCAATTATTGTAAATACTTAGGACCCAAAAGGTGCCCTATGAGGAATTCCTTTTCTTCTTCTTGAATTGGAATGCGGTGGAGGTAGAGTAGGAGTCGTGTCTTTTTGTTGGCTTCTTCCTTCACGCAATTCTTCTTCCTCTTCCTTTAACTCCAATCCTCTTCCCATTCTTTCCTTTCTCCCTTCTGTTTTTTCATCCTGCTTCGCGCTCAAGGTAAAGTTCGCATCTCCATTCCTCTTTATGCCAACCAACTGTAAATTTTGTGCAACATAAGTAAATATGTATGCATTTAAAATTAGAGCAAAAAACAAGCACATGTTACAATGGTATTTATTAGACCTCCCAAAGGGGAAGATTATGTGAATAGAACAGTAACGATGGTAAATCTAATCTATGTATTTTCCTATTTTGTGCAATGGCTATTGACTATACATGGTTAACCAAATCAGATAAACGAAGATGAGGATTGGTAGTAGCTAGCTAGAAATATGAAATGGGGTTCGATTGTCTTAATGATAATTAATTAAGAATTAGCGAGAGAATTGAAGATGGAAGGAAAGAAAAGACTGACCTTACAACCCAAAGAACAGAAACGAAAGGTGTCCAAGAGACTTCTACCACATATCTCGCACAAATGAGAGCCTTTACCGGTGCTACTGTTGCTGCTCTTAGGCTGTGGTCTCTCATTTAGGAAAAGAACTCTCGCGCTGTTTATAACGTAAGTCTGAACCCCACTAATGTCCAAAACCTTCTCAATCTCAGCAACCCTAACAACATCATGATACGACGACCGTCTGATCTGTAAACAGACCCGTTTTCAGAGATGTATCATCACAGAGAAAGAGCACAAAGAAGGAGAAGAATAAAGAAAGAAGCCTACTTGAAGAACATAATGGTCTTTGTGGGTAGAAGATCGGCAATAAAAGCAGAAAGCATCGTCCATATCGTCGGAGTTGCAATCGATACAGAACAAGTTGCACTCGGAACGAGGAGCATCTTGGTGTCTGGGACAAAGGTTGAAGAATGCTGTCCCTAACAATGACTCTAACCATGGTGGCACTAGCATTTCTCCCTCCTGCAACTCTCACCCACCCCACCATTGATATATACGAATAAGACATAATCTTTCTATCTATCTAGCTATCTTTAACAAAATATCATAAGCAAACAGTCAAACCACAAATAAATTAATTAAAGACTGAAACTTTAAAGGATATGATCTCATTTTCATTACCATTTGTGAAGAAAAAAAGGACAATGCAGGAAGTGGATCAGTTAGCTTCTTCGATCTTTATCGAGTAGGTGAGATAGAGAAGGAGAGAGGAAATGGGGGTTGGGGGAACAACGAAGGAGAAACATAAGTTTCATCAACATAAAGCAGCTTACAAGAGGACAAGTTTATATTTATATCTAAAAGGGTCTATGTAAGTAACGGTTAGGATTGCTTAGCATGTTAGGTTCAAGTGCTATTGGACCGCTGGATTAGAAGAGAGATATGATGTGTAGCTTAATTATATATACACATATTGAGTTTGGAGTTTCCTCAATTATTTTTCTTCTTGCTTTGTTTTTATTGTTAAGGTACACAAAGGCGGCAATGTATTGTAAGTAGGTAGGCTAATTAATTGATAATCTATTAAAAGTTGGAAATTAATAGCTTAATTAGACATATAGAAGGAGAAGAGAATGGAAAAGATTTTCCAAATTCGTTCCCTTGCTGTTTTAAAAGTGTAAGTAGATTGATTAAAATACATTAACTTTAAATTCGATAACGAACTTTTAAAAAGATTAACGAAATTTTAACTTTAACTAACGAATTTTTAAATCGACTAGCGTAAATTAGTCTAATGAAATTGGAAGTGAATTGATAAGAATCCCTAACCAAAACTATGGATTCAGTTTTGAGCCTATAATGGACAAAAATTAGTAAAGGAAAGGGAAAAACAACAAGAGACAGGACCACATTTGCTGTTCTCGATACACATGCGCTACATTTGTGTTGTGGTGCTGATAGCTACGGTTTTTTTCTGGCTTTTGATGATATATATTACATTACTAAAAAGTAATAACATACTATTCCAAATATACTAAGTGTCAAAATGTAAATTTAGGAGTTGATTCTCATCTACAATTGGTCGATATGTTAAAATTTCATTTTTTTTTTACTTAATTGTGATAGTAAGTAAGACTTAATTTATGACTAATTATTAGAAAATCCTTTTTGTCCTAAAAACTTTTATATGTTCTGATGTGAGAAATGCTTCATTCTTATTTACAAAGGCTATTTAACTTAGTGAATATGATGAAGCTGAGAATGTGAAAGCACAGCAGTAAAGCTTACAACTCTTAATTAAATATACAGAATAAGGATTCACAATTTCTTTTCTTTTGTATGTTATGGAGTAAGTGTTTAACATTCCTTTCCTTCTCTTTACGCTTTAAGCTTCGATTAAATATTCAAAAAGAAAATATTTATGTTGCCCTAAGTATATGTGATCTCAAAGTTAAATTTACTGGCTGTCTTCGTGGGTGGTCTAAGATGTACTCCCTCTGTTTCATAATAAAAGTCGTTTTAGAAATATTTTAATTATTCAAAATAAGTGTCATTGTTGACTTTGT